>BPLR01010082.1:0-44123 GCA_021605095.1 Caerostris extrusa
TCTCACGTATTGCTTTGTAAAAATATTTTCTTGTGATACAAGTATGCATTAAAATAACTCCACTCTAAATAAACAAATTGATCAAGTATAATAAAATATTTAATTTCAAATAACAAAAAAAAAGTATTAAAAAACAAACCAATAATACAAAGTGTGTATAACGAGTTTGCCATTTTAGAATCAACACCAATGCTCAAAACATAACAACAATTGAAGCCTTTAAAATTCATCAGATAATAAATCTTCTTTTTGCAAGGTAAATTGATCAGTTCCTCTTATTGCAAAATTTTAATTTCTAAAAAAAATCTTTAAATAAATTAGTACATTTAAAGTCATTAATAGAATATATAATAGTACATTTAAAGTCATTTATATATTCTATTAATGACTTTAAATACGCACTATTATATATTCTATTATAGTACATTTAAAATCATTAATAGAATATATAATCGTACATTTATAGTCATTAATAGTATATAATAGTACATTTATAGTCATTAATAGAATATATAGTAGTACATTTAAAGTCATTAATAGAATATATAATAGTACATTTAAAGTCATTAATATAATATATATAATAGTACATTTAAAGTCATTAATAGAATATATAATAGTACATTTAAAGTCATTAATAGAATATATAATAGTACATTTAAAGTCATTAATAGAATATGTAAATAGTACATTTAAAGTCATTAATAGAATATATTAAAAGTATTTTCGTACCATAAAAAACAAGAAATTGGGTTATGATAATTTACATTAAAAACCATCATATATTGTTCGACATTGTTGTAATACATGAAGGCATCTATACGAAGTTGAATTCCCGGCTTGTAACTATACACCACCAATTCATAACGTTTCACATTGTCCAATAATTCTCCTATTTTCAACTTCATATCCGTGTCCAGTCTGTCCAATAAAGTAGGATGCTGATATTTCTGTGCTTCCTCCTCAAGTTTTTTGTAAAATTCCTGCAAATACTCTGTACATGCTCGAAAAACTCGCAGTCGTTCCAGTAATTTTGTGGTCGCTGGCACTCTCGCGATGCAACCATATATGGTCAATTTTTAAGATCAATTAAATTTTGGTCTAACACACTTTTTTTTTGTATTAAAGAAAATCTATTCATAAGCGTTTGAATACTATAATCTATTTTATCAGCTATTTGAACAAGATACTGAAAGCATGTCTTTGGTCATCATCCACTCTCATTTCTAAGGATAACAGAAAATTGTTTTGACTTGATACATTAACCTTAAATTGAAATTGGAGTTGTAGATCTATGCACGATATTTTCCTTCACAACATATATATTTATACCTTATACTTTTCTTGATTTTATTTTGTCATTAAGGCTCGCTGATTGGCTGCTTGATACAAATAATTCAGCTTCATGAAAATATCAAATAAAATCACTAGTAATTAAAAAGATAAAAAAAAAAAATAAAACTTGTTTTCAAATATTTGCAATTTTTGTGACGATTAAACTGCAAAATCTCAACACTGATTATGTTAAAAACTTTTTTAATTTATTCTGAAAGGACATCTTTTTCACATCATGTTAAGTTGTTGTTTTGAATGCCGGATACTTATTTTGATTATTTTTTTTTTAAATGGCATATATAGTTATCAAATTTCATTATTATCTTACTTGTATTACAGTACTTATACTACAATTAATATTTTGTACCCGAAACGTAATCCATCCAAAGGGTGAACAAAGTAACAAAATCAGAAATTTTCATTTAATCGACGACAATCTCACCACCGACACGATATTTGTTAGGTGGTCATAAACTAATATCTTTTAAACTAAATAGTTTCAGCAAAGGTAATATTATAATAGTTTTATATATCTAGTATATAAAATTTTGTTATTCATATCTATAAATTTGCCTCCATCATAAATCACCAAAAATCACAAATTTTCATTTAATCGATGACAATCTCCCACTGACACGATATTTGTTAGGTGGTCATAAAGTAAAATCCTTTAAACTAAATAGTTTCAGCAAAGGTAATATTATAATAGTTTTATATATCCAGTATATAAAATTTTGTTATTCATATCTATAAATTTGCCTCCATGTTCATGTTATGTTTTTGTCTAGGATGTTGAGGCTGTTGGATTTTTGTAAAATTGATAATGGTTGATAATGTTGGATCTGAAATGCTGTTTAGTATATCTATTTTTGTTTTTTGTTTTTTAAAACCTACAGCAACTTGTTCTTAATTCATCAGAACTAGATCATATTTCTTACACTTTCAGAAAAAAAAAATTCAGATTTCACTTAAAATCTGATTATTTGTTTGTGACTAATCCTCAATGTCAGAAGAAGTACTAATTTCAAGATTCCGCACCAAAACATATTCTTCTAAAGTCAGACTCCATAGATTTGGTTAAACGTCTTCTCCACTGTGCTCAAGATGCAAAAAACCTGAAACCGAAAAACACATTTTATTCCAATGCACTAAATATGCAGTACAAAGAGAAAAACTTAAACAGGCTTTTGGATATAAAGTCCTTTCCTATTCTTGGTTGTTTGATATGAGCGATGGACCTTATTACAAAACTGTTTCACTAATTAATTTTTTACGAAAAATTACGTTGTCTTTTTTTGTTGTGAGTGTATGTGTGTACTAACCTTTCTGTATTATTTATTGACAGAAGTTCTGCACGACACCACATTTCGGAACTTTTTATTTCATAATTTTGGATTCATTCAAAGTCCATTGATTAACTTAAAATCTGTTTTTCTTAATCTATAATTTCTTTTCTTTTTTTTTTTCCGATCTCTTCTAAAGAGTAGTTGGATAAATTGAGATAAAGCAGCTAATGCGAGCATAAATCTCAAAGTCATGTCAAGTCAAGTCAAGTCAAAAAAAAATATCAAATATTTCAGAACTAAAGCCAAGCGAATTGTATTCCGGTGGGTACCATCACGTGGGAATTAATAGTAACAAACCCACCGTTCAGCATAATCCTTTCACTGCATTGTGTACATTTATGTTTACGTTTTAAATAATATTATGGCATCGACAACTGGTCCCTAATTGTACCGAATTTAAACTTAACTTTAAACTTCTTTTATTTTGTATTTTGCTTTTATTCATTATTAGTATTTTTTAATTTTTTTTTTTTTTTGAGTACCACATTAATTTGAATTTTTGAAACTTCATCTTTTATTTTTATACTAACCTAAAAGCAGCCAATTAGAACTCTAAGCATATTTATGAATTAAGATGAGGAGGTTTAAGGGGTATTTCCCCCTGTTGGTACTCCGTAAATGGTACGCCAGTTGCCAATAGTAACGAAGCAGCAGATTCACATGCAAAGAAAGGAAACCATGTGAATATTGGGAAGAAACAAGTTCCACCAGAATCTTTCAAGAAATGTATTCATAAAGAAATTTTTAAGAAACTGAAAGATAATCTCATAATTAAATCTGAAGGCAAAAGGGGCACACTATTGAAGACAGCTGGAAAATCTTTAACACTAGACCACGTATAGAGGCGATTGCCAGCTTTCGGTTAAGAACCGGACACGATTGTCTTGCGGAACACCTGAACAGGATAGGTGTCCTCGCTTCAAACACTTGTTCAATATGTAGAGCAGGAAACATGAATTCAGAACACCTTTTTGAAATGCCCGGATCTGAACAGGAAGGTTCAGCGCCAAGGACAGTTCTTGCAGTTGTATTGGGAGACCAGGGCATCATGGACTGAAATAAAGTGTTTACCCCCTTTATTTACTTTCTGTCCCTGTGACTTTTTGCGGTGTGTGAGACCGTCTTATTGTCGATTACTGTCTTGGTGCATGTTTGCTTTGTTCTGCTTGCTCCTTCTTTGTCTGTGATCCTTATTGTAATGGATTGATTTCCAATAAGCCATACGTTACAACAAACATTAATTAAGAGAGATTTAAATTTTGAATCGTAGCTCTTCCGCCTCCGAAACACTCACAAACATCCATGTCATCGCCAAGATTCGAAACTGCAGCCTTCTGGTATCAAAGGTCGAGGTGCTAGCCAATTGGCCATCAGGCCGCCTTTAAAATCTAGGAGCTAGAGGTATGGAAAAACTGTCCTTTGGGTTTGTGGAGGTAAATGGAGAGTTGAATATCTCCGTTTAGATGGCGTTTGTTCAAAATCTTTGTAGAATTTGTAACCAACGTTTCTTATAAAAAAATCACACACATATAAAATAATTAAAAAGAGTTGAAAAGTAGTACAAATTAAAAACATTAGAAAACTTTTATGACAATTAATTTTACAATCGGATTTTAAGTAATCTGAAGGTGTAAAAAAAAAAATGATCCATTTCCGAAAGATTAAGAAAATTGTAAGCAAATGATTAGTCTATGTTGGATCTCACTGAATTTACAGCATATTTTAAAAGGTACTTAAAAGTCCGAGTCCTACACAAAAATTCCAGTTAAGAAAAATGCATTCAAAATAAGTGTCCCGCATTCTGAAGCAATAATTTAACATGATATGGAAATATATTTTATTACGATAAATTAAAAAAATTTTTAACCTCATCATTGTTAAAATTTTTGTGGTTTATTGGTCACAAAATTTCCGACAAGCGCTGCACAGACGTTACTCACTTTGCATTACCCTGGGGGCACGTGTAACTTGAAGATAAGCCATGGACAATGCCCCCGCAACGCTCTACGATCCTATTGGGACCGAGACCTACGGTTTAAAGTAGATTCCGAACAACTACACACATCCATGGCACCGCCGGGACTCGAACCCGAAACCTGTGATACCGAACACCTGAGCGCTAGCCATTTGGTCATTGAGGCCCTTCTTTTTTAATTGTTATCTATTTTATTTTATATTTTCAAGAAGTTGAAATTGAGTTTATTGGAATCAAGCAGCTAATCAGCGTGCCTTAATGTCAAAATAAAATCAAGAGCTAATGATTTTTATTTTATGTATTTATTAAGCTGGAATGTGAATTGGAATTTGGCATTCAGACAATCAATCAGACAGCAATCAGACAATCAATACAGCAAATCATAAAATAAAAAGTATGTTATAAATATGTTATAATTGAAAATATCGTATGTAAATCTACAACACCGATATTCATTTCAGATTACTGTATCAAGGCAAAGCATTTTTGTATTATCATTAAAAATGAGAGTGGATGATAACCAAAGACATGCTTTCCAGTATCTTGATCGAACATCTGGTAAAATGGATGCTTGTATAAAAAAACTTGTCAATGAATTACTTTAATTCAACAAACTGTGTTTGACCAAAAATTAATGGATCTTAAAAAAAATTGACCATATATGGTTGCATTGCGAGTTGCAAGAGTGCATTACTGGAACGACAAGATTTTTATCTGCAAATGAATGGACGTTTTAAATGTTTCAATTTTTTCAGTTTCTTAATAGAATTGCGCTCTACGATTCTATTAGGACAGGAACCTTTTAATGTTACGTTTTGATAACCTTGTACCGATGTTGATCCCCAAATTACAAAAAACAAAGTTAGTTATGTACTACGTTTGAATATTATTGAAACGTTATGAATTGGAGGTGTATAGTTATAAGTTGAAAATCCAACTCCGTATAGACTTCTTTTTATGTTTTACAAAATGCAATATATGATGATTTTTTTATTATCATAAAATTAAATATTTTATTATGTCTTTAAATGTACTTTCAAATTATTTTCAAGAATCTTTAGAAATTATAAGACTGGAGTTATTTTAAATGCACAGTTTTTTGAATTGACCTTTTTTAATGTTATGTTTTGATAATTGGTGTTGATCTCAAAATGGCAAAATGCATAATATTGGTTTGTTTTTAAATAAAATAAAATTTTATTAAATAGTTTATTTTAAGTGGAGTTATTTTAATGCACATTTGTGTTACAAAGAAATATTTTAAATAATATAAATTAGTTTAAAGATTTGATATTTCGGGTGAAAATATATCTTTTAATATATTTATTAGACAATGTAGTAGTTGATTAGTAAAATTAAGCATCAAATTTAATAAAAGCCAATTTACCTTACACTATAAATTTCAGGGCATTAGAAAACTTGAAGATAAACATTTATGTTTCCTGTAATATATTTTATTATTCAATGTTCGCAATGGACGGAAGTTTTTGGAAGAGTTTCGTTTTGAGGTTTTTGATTTTTAGAGAATGGATTTATTTGAAGATTTTTACGCGAAGGAAAATGTTTTTTTACGGAAATATGGGGTAAAAATTTACGGAAGCATCTCTAAGATATACAATTACCCCATGCCTAGAATTTTAAAGATGGTTATGTCTAATTTTTTATTTAACAGTCTAAAAATAATTAAAATCTAACAAACTATTATATTCGCTGAAACAGATATAGAACACGAATATGTATTAATAAGTTACGTTTAAATGTTAACACAACGCGTGAAAATATATAGCATTATTTTATTATAATATATCTTTTTTCGAAATGGTATATATTTCTTATTGATGAGATGCTGGAAAACGCAAGAAATGTGATAAATTTGTAGCCACGTAGTAGTGATAAAAGCAGGTACACGCTTTTATATAATCAGGACTTATGCGTAAATGTTTCACAACAATAAATTCAGCAATTAAAAAATTGTCCGCACATAATACAGTAGATTCGAATCATAAATCCGTTAGCCAATTTAAAATATAATATTTAATATACCATCACGTTATTATTATGTATGAATATGATGTTGTACTGGTTAGGGGTCCATGATGTTATCCGAAAATGACGTCCAAGCAAATACAACTCCATGTCAAATTTTTGACGCAAAATGGTATTTTAGGCCCCTTAACTCTTGAAATGCTTTATGAATAACGTAAGTCTTAAGGAATTTTCTGGAAAATTTGACTTTTGTTTGGATGCACTACCCAGGAGGCACGTGTAGCTTGAAGATATGATACTGACCGAGTAACCGCTCAGTGATCCTATTAGGGCTGAGACATGCGGTTTAAAGAGGATTTCGAACCACTACAAACATCCATGACACAACCGTGATTCGAATCCGATACCTTTGATAATGCATGTAAAGGCTAATTTGGATTAGTGGAGATTTAAGTACACCGAAGATATAGTGTATGGTTTGTTTTTAAATATTTCAAAAGGCTGATTTAAAATAGGGTTCTTGCTAACTAAAGTGATACACTTACGTTATTAAATATGTTTGGCTTCATTATTAGAGTTATAAACCTTAAAGAGTAAATGGTTTTCATTAGTTTTTAATTAATTTTAAATTTAATATGGCAATGGCTGTCGCAGAATATATGCTTTCAATATTTTTAAAAGTTTATATATACATAACGGAATCAATTCGCAAGATTCAGTTACCTCTGTATTACACACAAAAACCTATATTAAATATAACTGAAGCCTGATATAATTACCGCTCTTACCTTCAATAATAAGTTTAAAAATATTTTTAAAGCGTCTATCCATTCACTCTTATCCATGTTGAGAAAGATACCATATATTTAAAAAATTATAGTTTAAAAAACTAAAAATATGCTTTTAGAGTTAATCAAACTAAAAAGTAAAAAATAATTGTTAACATCAGAATAAAATTACTGACGAGAAAATGAATGTCACTGTTCTAAAAGAGTGGGGTGCTTGTATGACATTTTTAAACTAACTCTGCATTTCGGAACGAAACTAGTGAAAAATTATAACGATTGATATCGAGCACCCCACCCTTTTAGAACATTATCTAGTCAGTATTTTTATACTTATGATAACAACTATTTTTACTTTTAGTTTGATTAAATCTAAAAGAGTGTTTTTTAGTTTTTTTTTAAACTCTAATTTATTTTTTATTTTGAATAACTCTAAAAGCGGGTTTTTAGTGTTTTTAAACTATAATATTTAAATGCGGTCCCAGTACGGCGGACTGGAACTATAGTTCTTACAATAACTTAATTGTGAGTAAAACAAAGGCAAAATGTGAATATGTCGAGCGAGCCAGGATCAGAACCGGAAATCTCCTAATCCGTAGTCAAGCGCGTTAGCCGTTGTGCCACTGTCCCACGTAGGTTTGAACGTCTTGGGCACTTTCCTTCTACATGGGTTAAATTGTTCTTCATAAGTTAAAATAAAATCACTCATCCTGGCGATCCTAATCACGATGAGATAATAAACTTATCAAAGTATTTTAGTGTCGTCGGTCCTTGATAAGTTTACAGCGTTTAAATTAAATCGGATCGCTTAGAGTAGGGCAAAATTGAGCCCAAAGAGTCAGCTACAAACAAACAAACATACAGGTGAAACTAATAAGCGTATTAAAAAGCAATATTATAATCTTAAAAACTTCTCGATCACTAGCAGAAATACAGTACTATTAGTAAACTGCAAAATAAAATGCCGCAGAAAACATAATTATCAAATGATTATTTAATTAAAATAAATAATATACAACCCTGATAGAATAAATAACTCTATTTTATTTTTCGTTTCAGATATCTCTTCACCCTTTTCAATCATAATATCTTTTTCTTTGTTCGTGTTAAAATTACTTACTTGCCTTAGCTGGATCCTGAGATACTTGGTACTTTGCACATTCAGCTTGTGAATTGGAATAGTTAAGATTATGAATTATATTAAAATTCGAACCAATTTTTATAATCGTGGTGTATATGCTAGTTATATACAATTAAAATCTAAGTTTGGTTTATCTTTCTAATGTCATTTTTGCACTTTAGACTATTTATACCTGATCTAGGGGCCTGAATGGCTGATTGGCTAACGCTCTGGCGCTTATACCACAGGTTTCGGGTTCGAGTACCGGCGGTGCCATGGAAGTTTATAGTGGTTCGGAATCAACTTTAAACTGTAGTTCCCGGTCTGTTAAGCCCTAGTGAGACAGAAGATGACCATAGAGCGACAAACCAAACCTGATCTACAGTTTAACGTGGTGTCCGAACCGATACTACTACTATTACACCAGACAACACTACAACCACTGTATCTAGAGGTATTAAGTTGCCCCTCTTCAGTTTGGGAATGATGGGGATGTGCGGTTTGGCTCTGAGACGCTCTACGATCATAAGAGACCGGAACCTACGAAATTGAAACCTGTGGTACCGAGCACTGAGGCCCTCGCACCCCAGGCTCTCGATTCCAAACCACCAACAAACATCCATGCCAACGCCAGTAATCGAAACTGAAGCCCATGTTATCAAAGGCCACAGCGATAGCCAATTGACCATCAGCGCCTATAAAATCTCTGTGTTAAAGTTATTGTAAAAACTGTTCTTTGGGCATGTACAGATAAATGGAGTGCAGAGTGCCTCCATTCAGATGGTTTTTTAATTCACACTTTGTAGAGTTTGTGATCAATGATTTTTATAAAAATACACTCAAGTATGCAGTACTTAAAAAACGCAGTTGTTGTAAACTTTGTTGTTCGTTTATTAGAGTTATTATAACCAATTAATTTTGCAATCGGATTTTAAGATTTCTGAAGGTGCAAGATATATGATCCAGTTCTGAAATCTTAAGAAAATTGTTGGACTTAATGTCAAAATAAAATAGAGAGCTAGAGATTTTATTCTTTATTTTTGTAAAAAGCTGAAATGTAAATTGTTTAGGTCAATCAATCAATCAATCTGAGAGCATTAATCACAAAATAAAATCAATAAAAGTATTTTATAAATATGTGTATGTTGTGAGAGAAAAAAACCTTGCGTAAATATACCACACCGATTTTGTTTTAAGGCTACTGTATCAAGACAAAGCAGTCAGTGTTATCATTAGAAATGAGAGTGGATGAAAACCAAATACATGTTTTCCAGTATCTTGAGCAAATAGCTGATAAAATTGATCATAGTATTATTAAACATGGCAATGAATTTAACGTAATGCGACGAAGTATTTTACACCACAATTTAATCAACCTTAAAAAAATGACCATATATGGTTGCATTGCGAGAGTGCCAGTGATCGTATATTTCATGAAGCGAATACGAGTTTTACGAGAACGTGCTGAGTATTTACAGAAACTATACGAAAGACTTGTGAATTATGCAGTGAAATATCAGCATCCTACTTTATTGGACAGACTGGAAAGGCAGTATGAAGTTTCAAATAAGAAAATTATTCGACTTTGTGAGACGTTATGAATTGACGCTGCATGTGTACAAATGGGAAGTTAAATTTCGTGTACACTTGTTCAAGTATAGCAACAATTTCGAACAATATCTAATGATATATAATGTAAATTATAATAGTTCACATTCTATGTTAAAGTATCCTAAAATTCTGATAAGTATAAAGAAGGAAAAAAGATATATTCTTAAATTTCATTAGATTTATTAAGTGATGAATTTTAAATGCTTCAATTTCAGTTTTTGTATAGAATTGGACAGACGTTATTGTTGTGTTTTGAGAATTGGTGTTGATTCCAAAATGGTAGAACTCGTTATGTACACGTTTGTATTATTGATTTGTTTTTTAATAATTTTTATTATTATTTGAAAATAAATATTTTATTATACTTCAGCAATTTGTTTATTTAGAGTGGCGTTATTTTAATGCACATTTGTATTACAAAGAAATATTTTTAAAATATACTAAATAGTTTAAAAGATTTGATATTTCGGGGAAAATGTGTCTTCAATATTTTTTTTTTTAGACAAAGTACTCTTTTAAAAGTTAAATGTTTCAACGAATTTAATATAAGCCTGTTTAACTTACAATTTAATATTTTGATGGTAAACCTTTATATCTCAAATAATTTATTTTATTATTAAATATTTGCGATGAACAACGAGTTGGAAGATTTTTGATTGGAGGATATTTCCATGAAGGGTGTCATTTGGTTTTTCTCCGGAAATATGATGCATAGTATTTCTAAGATATATAATTTTCCAATCCCAGAATTTTAGAGATGATTATGACCATTTCTTAATTGAACAGCTTAAAAATAATTAAAATTTCACAAAATAACATATTCGCTGAAACAGTTATATAACACGAAAATGCATTAAGAAGTTGTGAAGTAAATTATTTGCTTTTATCGATATGGTGTTTATTTCTTATCGATGTAAGATTAAAAAAACCCATAAATTTAGTGGTCGCATAATGCTAAAAGCAGGTACACGACTTAACATAATTATGGCTTATAATATGTGTAAATTTTTACCTAGTAAATTCAGCAATGTAAATTATACGTCACATCATACAATGAATTCGATTCATAAATACTTTAACCGATTTAAAATATATTGTTTAGTAAACTATTACGTTGTCTTAACATTAAACTAATAATATGGTCTTAACATTAACCTAATATGAGCTCGTTAAGTGTTTAAGATTTAAAACAAAACAAGTAATAAAAAAAAAAAAAATTAAAGTCAATTCTACTTTTTTTCACTATATTGCAAAAAGTCCTTTATAAATAATTTTTTAAGTTTATCTGGCGCCATCTATTGGTAGATATATGCAACTTAAATCTAAAAGAAAAATAAAATTAATTAAATTTAATTACTGAATTGATATTTGAAAAAACTGTATTGACATCCAGTGTCATCCATTGCAAGTTCAAAAATATGTATTTGAACTTGAATAGATGAATAAAAAAGTATTTTATGAATGATGGAAAATTTGAACAAGATATATATATAAATATAGGGAGAATGTGAGCTAATGGAAGGAATTGAATAATTAAAGTTTATGTGTAACTTTTTTAGTTAGTAAATTCAGCAATGAAAAATTGTACATTACATCATACAATGAATTAGATTTTTAAATGCTTTAACAGATTTAAAGTATATTGTTTAGTAAACTTATTAAGTTGTCTAAACATTAACCTAATAATATTAGCTCGTTAAGTGGTCAACATTTAAAACCAAAAATGTTATAATAATTTGGGAGATTAAATGTAGATGACATGTACAAAGAGAAAAACGGATAATATACTTAAACACGAAGCATACATTTTTGATGGATGTATTTTTACTTTATATAATATTAAAATTACACAAATTTATATAATTTTAAGTGAAACATGAAATGTAGGAGACTGTTTTATGATTTTATATCATTTTCTTAATTCAGCAATGTGAAAAAATAATAAACTGGCGTGACATGAGAAATTCGTCAAATAACCAATTATTTTAGATCGCTGGTGATCTGTTGCACACCATATTGATAACTTGGATTTTCTATAAGTACTTTTTATCCAATCTTAACAAAAAATAGAGATTTCTAACTCAACATAATGGTGTCAATAACGGTTTTTAGTTAAATTGGTATTTTATTGATCAACATCATTCAAATAGACGTAAGAAAGGTTTCATTTATTATAATAAAAATGTTTGTAAAAAATTTATTTGAAGAAAAAAAATGTAATCTGTATATAGTACACTTAATGGTTGTAAAGCAATATCAGTTAGACCAACATTTGAGAAGAATTCAATGTTACTACAATCATATCTAAATGTATCTGTACATACACATAAATAAGGTAAACATGTAATAAATAAGGTGAACAAATAAGGTGATATTCTATTATATATTTAATCAATGATATCAATGGGTGTTTAATTACTAATAATCAATCATAGTTTATGATATGTGAGTCAGTGATATATCAATGGTAGCTTATGTTAATGATATGTTATGATCAACAAATAATCAATGATAGTTTATGATATGTGAGTCAATGATATATCATATGGTGGTTTATGTTAATGATATGTTATGATCAACAAATAATCAATGATAGGTATATGATATGGGAGTCAATGATATATAGGAGTCAATGATATATCAATGGTAGTTTAGTGGTGTTTAATGATATGTTATGATCAACAAATAATCAATGATAGTTTATGATATGATATGTTATGTCAACAAATAATCAATGATGATATATCAATGGTAGTAGATTATGTTAATGATATGTTATGATCAACAAATAATCAATGATAGTTTATAATATGGGAGTCAATGATATATCAATGGTGGTTTATGTTAATGATATGTTATGATCAACAAATAATCAATGATAGTTTAGGGAATGTGTGAAAAACAAGAATAATGATCATTATCAATAAAAAGTAATCAAACGGTTTCTGATATGCAAATATAGTATTATGTGATCCGACGTTGAATGAAGAGCTTTGAGCAAATTGAATATCTGAGTTAATTTCTGCATTACAGACTTTGATGTCAGTAATTACTTAAATCGATTTGTTATTGCTTCGAAGCATCATTTGGAAGAATCACTAAATTAGCAACAAATACGCCGTTATGAAGCAAGACATCCAATCACGGATTTTTCCTTTTTATACTTCTTTTGTGAAGCCTGAATGGCCGAGTGGCTAGCGCTCTGGCTCTCGGTATCACAGGTTTTGGGTTCGAGTCCCGGTGGTGTCCTGGATGTTTGTAGTGGTTCGGAATCAACTTTAAAACGTAGGTCCCGGTCTAATAGGATCGTAGAGCGTTGCGGGGGGCATTGTTACTCCGCGTCCGTGGCTTATCCTCAAGTTACGCGGTCCCTGTGTAATGCAAAGTGCGTAACGTCTGTGCAGCGCTTGCCTTAAGGCATCAAGACCAAGCTGTTTAAGTTTTTTTGCCAGCTGCATTAGAAAAAAATTCTTTTATAGCCAAGATATAATTTATTGGCTGTTTACTATAACAGTTCTGGAGGAAATTTTAGAGTCATGATAATTAGAATATTCAGTTTATGTACTGCGGTAACCTATTCTTACAATACAAGCAATTTTTGAAAATTTTGTGTCGATGACTTTTGTTTCTACTTCTGCGTCTATTACCTGGATTGTAGTGTGAAAAGGACACCTTTAATTTATGAAGGTATTTTACCATCCGTTACAGCGTTTCGCTCAGAAATGCGATGAAATTTGTGACCAATGCTTACCATGAATAACTCTAAACAGGTTTTAAAACAGAACACAATAAATGCTTTAAACAATAAATAATTCATAATTTTTTTTTAAAGTCTTTTACCCAAGATATAATCCATTTCTACCTGCATCTAAACTCTTCCAGAAGGAAATATGTGTTTCATGGTAATTAGCATGCTCAGTAAATGTACTGTGGTAACCTTTACAGGGTTTAACCAAAAATACAATGAAATTTTAGACAAACGCTTATCATGAATAATTGTTTTTTTCTTTATAATGCAGCTGGCAAACACTTAGACAGCTGTTTTCGATGCCTTAAGGCAAGCGCTGCGCAGACTTTACTCTGCATTAACCAGGGGGGGGGCGTGTAACTTGAAGATAAGCCACGGACGCGGAGTAACAATGCCCCCGCAACGCTCTACGATTGTATTAGTCCGGGGCCTACGGTTTAAAGTGGATTCCAAACCACTACAAACATCCATGGCACCGCCGGGACTCGAACCCGAAACCTGTGTTACAGAGCGCTTGCCACTCGGTCATCCAGGCCCCTCGTGAATAATAGTAAACAAGTTGTAATACAGAATACACGAAAATAGTTTCGCGGTCCAATGTTTTGATCTAATATTAAGCGAATCAATTGCAATAGTTTCCTTTAGGTGTAAACCAATGATAATGGTTAAAAATTTCACAAAAAAAAAATTGCAATAAATCAAAATACATATTTATGGTGGATCAGTTTTACTGCATCAGACACTTCGAACTCTTTGTAGTTCCGAAACCCAAAAAGAAATACACCATGCTAATATGTGGAACGAACACAGGTTTCACTCCGTTCTGGAATTTATTATTGAATTTCTAATCCTCATAGGTTTTTTAAATATTATTTACTTTGATATAGATGCGCTCTGGTCTGGTACCACACCCTTCAGGTTCTAATCCTGGTGATGACATGGATGTTTGTTAGTGGATAGGTATCTAATTATATTCCACAAAGTAAAACAGGGGACGTGTGGTCTACAAAACTTGCATTAAATGAAACTGAAATGCTGATAATTATAAAATGTTTTCATAATTGTTGGCCACATTGTGACGCAACATTAGACTTAGACTGCTGTAGTATTATACGCTTTATTTGCTTGACGATGTTTATTTTTCTGTAATTCTCTACTTTATAATGTGGAACTAAATATATTTTAACGAACAATCATGTAACTCCGTTAATTTTAAAAGCACAGATAAAATTCAAATAAACAGTTTTGATTAAGTAAAATTATATAGTGATGTATAAATATTAGTGTGCTTTTGAAAATCTTTATCTACTAAAATATATTCATATGTGGGCCTGTATAGCCGAGTGTCTAGCGCTGTGGCGCTCGGTGCCCCAGGTTTCGGGTTCGAGTCCCGGCGGTGCCATGTATGCTTGTAGTGGTTCGGAATCCACTTTAAGCAGTATGTCTCGGTCTCATAAGACTGTAAAGAGCATTACGGAGCCAAGTAAGACTTCTATCTACGGGTGTTCCATCAAAACAGAAGCTGTCCCCTTTCTTTCCATCCATGAGTAAATTACTCATGGGTTGTCCGTCACGCTCTGCAGGACACTGAGGATTAGTCAAAACACCAACAATTTTCATATGCTCATCGAATTAAAAGTCGATTTGTGTTTAAAATATTGATGATGATGAATGAAGTGGTATATGGGGATGTGAAGCAACAAGGACTATAATCCCCTAATCACTATATATATGAACAGTTAGTTTTTCCTTATTTTTAATATATCACTCTCCACAACGCTCTACGATCGTGTTAGACCGGGACCTACGGTTTAAAGTTGATTCCGAACCACTACAAACATCCATGGCACCGCCGGGACTCGAACCCGAAACCTGTTGTACCGAGCGCCAGAGCGCTAGCCACTTGGCCATTCAGGCCCTATTTAAAATATTGATTCAGATAGTAGAATAAACATAGCATATTTTTTTCACTCTGAAATCCAAAATCTTTGTTAAACCAATTAATTTTTCTGTTTATATAAGAATGTTATAATATTATTTTTTTCCTAAATCCACAGTTAAAATCAACATAAAGCAACCAATCAGCAAGAACTTATATTTTAAGCATCATCAAGTTAAAACAGATAGTTGCAGATATAAAAAAAAAAAACTAGTGCATTTTTTTCCGCAACGATCTGTACTGATTTGATGCAATTGTATTAAGAGAATGAACTTTAAAAGGGAACTAGTTGAAAAGGTAGAATCCAAAAACCCTGCCTACGACACGCTGAACAAGCATTATAAAAAAATGTCAAACGAAATTACAAAAATGTCACTACTTCACTTTTATGTAGTAAAATGTACTGAAAAATGCATTTACAGTGGTATTTATAAAATGTCTGCTATTTGTGAAAAAAAACTGGATGCGATTAGAACATTATCCCGTTGTGTACACGAATTTCAAAAAATGATAGAAGATTCTCTCATTTATTTGCGGAACTTCAAAAAATATTATATGAATATGAAATTTATACTTTAATATGGAAGCTTCTACACGACGAGCTTTACATAGATGATTTGCTGTTAAAAGTGAAAGAAGCAGGAATTCTTCTCCGTGACAAACTGATAAAATGTCAGTTACGCCAACTGTGCCTTCAATAATAGTTGCATTACAGTAACAGCTGCGTTAAATGTTTTTATATCGGTAAGGAACAATTATTTTAAAATTTCTATTTCATGCAAAAAACTTTTTTAAATTATCTGACTTTATAAATATGAACGAAAATCAACTCAATCGAACTTTTACTTAAGTACTGTTTTTATTGTACTTGTCCTGACTTCCACAAAAATTTGGTAAATCAAGATTGAAAAGATAATTGAAAATACTTATAATTATCAAAACGTTTCATAATTACTGGCCTCGCATATTACAAAATAAGCTTTGATGTTATTTTACTCGGACGCAATTGAAGTATTTTTCTCTTTATTGCTCTAAAAGTGTTTTTAAATTGTATAAATATTAAAATATATTAATTAATGTTAAAATAACTATTCTAAAATTTGTATTTCATGCAGAAACGATTTTAAATTAAGTTATCCGACTTTATAATTATGAACGAAACTCTACAAACATTTACTGGCTGTACTTGTCAGGATTTCCAGAAAAGTTTTGTAATTGAAGCTTGTAAAGGTAGAATTGAAAATATTTATAATTGTCAAAATGTTTCATAATTGTTGACCTTCCATATTTTCAAAGTAAGCTTTGATGTTATTTTACTCTGACTTTATTGAAGTGTTTTCATCTTTATTGTTCTAAAAAGTGTTTTTAAATCATAAATTCATTTTTTGCACTGTTTACATTGTAATGCTTCATTTTTATAATGTGGTAATAAATATATTTTTAACCAATAGCCATGTTCTCTTATAGTATAGTATTTTTATTTATAAATTTAAAATTAAAAAGCAGTTTTGATTGAATTTTTTTAAAAAGAACACATTAGTTTCTTAATATTTTTAGTCAATCTACAAAAATATATTCCTTTTTGTCGAACTAATGATAGATTTTTGTTTAAAATAATGCATCAGTAAATAAACATAAAATCATATCATGTATGAACATGATGTTGACCTGGTTAGGGGTCCGTGACATTATCCGAAAAGAAGGGTCAAGCAAATAAAATCCATTGCAAATTTTGGCGAAAAATGGTAGTTTGGACCCCTTAACTCTCGAAATGATCCATGAATAACGTTAATCCTCAGAAATCTTCTGAAAATTTGGCTTTTGTTTAAAGTGTTCTGTAGTATGGTCTCAAAGCACTTTTTCATGTTTTGGGTTGGGATTTTAAATATTTGTGTATCCAATGTCTATAAGTACTCGTAATGTGTTGATCAATTCCTTCGTTTTGAAGTTTTCATATTTATCATATTGGGCATTTTCCCATGCCTATTAAGCTGTAGAGTTCTTCTTATTGTATTTGGAATACTTCATTTATGTCTAGAATATTCAAACTTTGATATATTCTTTTTTGGCCATGGAATGTGATAAAGTTTCTTGTAGAATTTAGAATATTTCAATCTTCATTTATCTTACTTTTGTATATTCTTTTATGGATTCTTGAACAATTCATTTTCATGAAGTTCTTGATCTATTCAACATTGCTATATTCATGTGTCTATTGAATTTGGCCATTCTTGTAGTATTCCGATCAATTGCTTCCTGTGTCTCTTGCATTATTAAACATGGTTGTATTCCTGAGTTTATTCATTCGCTCTCGAATGTTCACACATAATAATTTGAAACTTGCCGAGCAGATTTCAGCATTTTTTTAAATTTAAAATGCAGTATTCAGAATATAATTGCAATGACGCACTTTTTTACATTAATATTTTAATAGCTACAAATACATTTTTCTTTCTAATGCAGCTGACAAACACAGACAGCTTGGTCTTAGATGCCTTAAGGCAAGTGCTGCACAGACGTACTCACTTGCATTACCCAGGGGGCGCGTGTAACTTGAAGATAAGCCACGGACGCAGAGCAACAATGCCAAGCAACGCTCTACGATCCCTATTAGACCGGGACCTACTTTTTAAAGTGGATTCCGAACCTCTACAAACAACCATGGCACCCCCGGGACTCGAACCCGAAACCTGTGGTACCGGGCGCCAGAGCGCTAGCCACTCGGCCATTCAGGCCCTACCGCTGCACGGACGTTACTCACTTTGCATTACCCTAGGGGACGCGTGTTTTGAAGAAAGCCACGGACGTGAGTAACAATGTTGTTTTATGGAATGAACAGGTGGAAAGTACAACACCCAAGGTATATTTTATTAACTCATAAAATTTTGAATAACATGCGATTGTAAATGTTCAAAGCCTTACTTACAAATTTTTAAAATACTCAATTAAAATTATCTCGATAATAACTATGTATGACATCACTTATTTTATTACGATAAAAAATATACACCAACTATTAGAGTTTAATTTAAAAACAAACACATTTCTACCATTTGTGTTAACATATATAAATATTAAGCGTATTAATTTTTCTAAATTTTATGAATTTTTAACTCTAAAATTAACAATTTGACGCGCATAAAGTTATAGTTCAAGGCGTATATAAATAATATCTTTAAAATACCTAACACCATATTTCAGTAAATTAAACTATTTCCTTCAAAGAGTTTTCTTTCAAAACTTGTTGGCCTTGTCAATGTTGTATAATGGAAATTGTAGTTATATATATGAAGGTTTATCATCAAGATTTCTGGTATCATGAATTCCATCTTAAAAAGAAAATTGGCTTATATTAGGTTTATTGAAAAAATTTTTACCAATGAAACCATTATGTGGCGAACAAATATAATAAAAGAGAATTTTTTTATTTTTTATCAAATTTGAAAACCTTAAAGTAATTAGTATTATTATTCAAATTAGTTCTTTGTAATACAGTTGTAATAACAATTACTCTAAAGATAAAAACTTCATGCATTTTAAAATATTTAATAACAAAATATTAAAAAATGATTACAAAAATCGTATTAATCATCAAAAGCATATCAATCATACATTTTGACAAACTTAAAATAGGCAGTGTTTATTTTCCAAATAAACATAGTATACCCAAAAACATAATATTAACATCAGGTCAATTCGAGACACTACATCTCATTCAATTCGAGCTCGCTACAATTCAAATTCAATTCAATCATTTCGAGTTCCTTAGTTCCAAATAAAAAATACTTATGAAGATTTAAGTTTTCTGCTTATAAAATTTAAATGCTAAAAAATTTAATTTTTTTGTTGATAACACATTTAAAATATTATTTTAAGTAACAAGATTTTATCTACCTTAAATTTTAAATTCATTTAAAACTATTTGTAATAAAAATTAGTTCAAAATATTGTTCAATTATACAAGGTTGAAACAAGGGTATAATATATACAAGTAAGTATATACGAGAGTAAAAGACATAGTGAGAGACGACAAAGTCATTCACCTCTTGAAAAATTCTACATGTTTCGGCGAAATTCTAATTTAAACTTGCAACAATCAACCTGAAATTCTTTATCCAACACTTTGTTCAATAAATCTTCTAATTTCCACTCATATCCATTTCCAATCTATGCAATAAAAGTAGATGATTTTGATTCATTATTTCGCCTCACGAGCATCTCGTATACTTCCATTATATTCTCTGTTGCTTTTCGGAGATCTTGTAGTTCGTCAATTAAAAATTCGAATCTTGTTCTCCTCAAGCGCATTCATCTGTGGTTAACGTTTCAGGATCGAGCGATGTAATGGAAATGGAAAAATTCGAAGCACGTAAAATAATATCTTTCTATTTCTCCAGTCATGTGCTCAAGACGTTGGTGGATTCGTCTTAGGTATCCTCCATTTAAAAAAAAAATAATAGTTTCGTAGCTCTTGATAGTGTAATTTCAATCCAGAATCAGTAAAATTTGTTTTTGTTAGCATGGCAGATCACATCTATATACAATTTATACTTTTCTTGAATTTACTTAAATTTGTTTTGTGATTAATGTTATTTTATTGATTGCTTTATCCTCATTTCTCCAGTTCCCGCTTTATAAAAGAAGAAATTTCGGCAATCACATAAAATCAATTTTTTCAGGATTGAGCGAATTATGTGCATTCACTTCTAGTCGTAAGCAATCAAAAGTGCAAAACTGCTTTCTATTTCATCAATTATTTGCACAAGCTGCTGCAAATTTCGTCTTCGGTTTCTGTACATCCTAAAAAAAAGCACGTATTCGTAATTTAAAAAAAATAATACTAGCTTCGTAGCCTTGAGACTGTAATTTTAATCCAGGATCAATGCGATAGATGAGACTGGTTCGTCCAAAACACCTATATGTCACTTGTACCTTTTCAGAATTCACTTGAGTTTTTATTTTACATTAATCCTCGCTGATTGGCATCTGCTGAGACTGATCCAGATGAGAAGGGTTTAGATGAAATCGATTCCTAGTTGATCCAGATGAAAAAAGAGACTGGATTAGATTGATTCCTGATTAATCCAGATGGAAAAATATTTTATGAGTTCGATTTCTGATTGTTACAGATAAAAAGAGATTGGATGATGTAAATTTTGATCAATCCAGATGAGAAGAGATAGGGAGGAAATCGGTTCCTGAATGAACTAGATGAGAAGAGATTGGATGAGATTGATTCCTGATTGATTCAGATGAAGAAAAATTAGGTGAGATTGATTCCTGATTGATCTAGATGAAAAAGGGATTGGATGATATCGATTCCTGATTGTTCAGATGAAAAAAATTGACGAATTGATTCCCTGATTGATAATGATAAAGAGTGAATAAATAAGATCGATTCACCTGATTGATCCAGAAGAAAAGAGATTGGATGAGATCGATTCCAGATTGATCGAAATGAAAACATATTTGGTGAGATCGATTGCTGATTGATTCAGACGAAAAGAGATTGGAAGAGATAGATTTCTGATTGATCCAGCTGAAATATATTTTAAGAGGCTGATTCCTGATTGTTCCAGAAAAAAAAAGATTGGATGAGGTCGATTCTTGATTGATCCAGATGGAAAAATATTTTATTAGTTGGATTCCAGATGATCCAGAAGAAAAGAGAATAGATGAGGTCGATTCCTGATTGATCTAGGTGAAAAGAGATTGGAGATCGTTTCCTGAGATAAAGAGATTCCATGATTGATTCCGAGATGAAAAGAGATTGGATGACATCGATTCCTGATAGATCCAGATGAAAAATGATTGGATGATATTGATTCTTGATTGTTCCAGATGAAAGAATATTGGATGATATTGATTCCTGATTGATCCAGTTGAAAAAGAGATTGGATGAGATCGATTTCTGATTGTTCCAGATGAAAAGATTGATTGAAATCGAGTTCCTGATTGATCAGATGAAAAAAGATATTGGGATGAGATCGATTTCTGATTGTTCCAAATGAAAATAAATTGGCTGAGATAAATTTTTGATGGATCCAGATGAAAGATTGGATAGGATTGATTCCTGATTAAGAAAGAAAAATATTTTATGATTTGTTTCATTGATTCAGATGAAAAGAGATAGGATGAAATTGATTCATGATTAATCCAGATGAAAAATACTTGGAAGGAGTTCGATTCCTGAAATATCCAGAGGAAGAGATTGGAGGAAATCGATTCTGAATTCATCCAGATGAAAAGAGATTGGATGAGATCGATTCAAATTGATCTAGATGAAAAGAGATTGGATGACATCGATTCCCTGATTGCTCCAGATGAAAAAAATGATTGGATGAGAACGATTCCCGATTGTTCCAGATGAAAAAATATTGGATGATATTGATTCCTGATTGGTCCAGATCGAGAAGAGATTGGATGAAATCGATTTCTAATTGATCAGATGAGATTTGATGAAATCGATTCCTGATTGATCCAGATGAAAAGAGATTAGACGAGATCGATTCCTGATTGATCCAAATGAAAAGAGATTGGGTGAGATCGATTCCTGATTGATCCAGATGAGGAGAGATTGATGAAATCGATTCCTGTTTGTTCCAGATGAAAAAGAAATTGGACGAGATTGATTCCTGATTGATAATGATGAAGAGAGATTGGGTAAGATCGATTCCTGATTGATCCAGAAGAAAAGAGATTGGGTGAGATCGATTCCTGATTGATCCAGATGAAAAGAGATTGAAGAGATAGATTTCTGATTGATCCAGATGGAAATATATTTTAAGATTGATTCCTGAATGTTCCAGATAAAAAGATTGGATAAAGATCGATTCTTGATTGATCCAGATGGAAAAATATTTTATGAGTTGATTCCTGATTAATCCAGAAGAAAAAAAGAATGGAAGAGATCGATTCCTGAAATATCCAGATGAAAAGCGGTTGGGAGATCCATTCCTGATTGTACCAGATGAAAGAGATTGCATGAGATCGATTCCTGATTGTTCTAGATGAAAAGAGATTGGATGATATCGATTTCTGATTGTTCCAGATGAAAAGAGATTGGACGAGATTGATTCCTGATTGTCCATGATAAAAAGAGATTGAATGAGATCGATTCCTTATTGATCCAGAAGAAAAAAAGAGATTTGGATGACATCGATTTCTGATTGATCCAGATAATGAAAAAATGTTTGGATGATATTTTGATTCTGATTTTTGTTCCAGATGAAAAAAGATTGGATAAGATCGATTCTTGATTGATCCAGTTGAAAAAAATTTTATGAGTCGATTCCTGATTGCTCCAGATGAAAAAGAGATTGATGAAATCATTTCTGATTGATTCAGATGAAAAGAAATCAGACGAGATCCATTCCTGATTATACCAGATGAAAGAGATTGGATGAGATAAATTCCTGACTGATCCAGAAAGAAAAATATTTTAATTCAAATTCTGATTGATCCAGATGAAAAGAGATTGATGATATCAATTTGTGACTGTGCAAAGATAAAAAGAGATTGGATGAAGTTAAATTCCTGATTGATCCAGATCAAAAGAGTTTGAATGCGACCGATTCGTGATTGAACGAGATGAAAAAGATTGGATTAGATTTATTCCAGATATTGATCCAGATGAGAAGTGTTTGGATCAGATAGATTCACAAGTTGATATAGATGAAAAGAGATGGATGGAATCGATTTATGATTGATCAAGATGAAAATTATTGATGAGATTGCTTCTGATTGTTCCAGATGAAAAAATATTGGATGATATTGATTCCTGTTTGGTCCAGTCGAGAAAGAGATTGGATGAAGTAGATTTCTAATTGATCCAGTTAAAAGAATTTGAATGAGATCGATTCCTGATTGTTCCAGATGAAATGTGATTGGATGAGATCGATTCCTGATTGTTCCAGATGAGAGAGATTGATTGAAATCAAAGATTGATCCAGTTGAAAAGAGATTGGTTGAGATCTCTTCCTGATTGTTCCAGATTGAAATAATTGATGAGAGATTGATCCACATGAAAGAGAATCAATTCCTGATTGATCCAGAAGAAAAGAGATTGGTTCGATTAGATTCATCCAGATGAGGAGAGATAAAATGAGTTGGATTCCTGATTGTTCCAGATTGAAATAGATTGGATCCAGATGAAAATAGAATTTCGATTGATCTAGATGAAAAGAGATTGGAAAGAGATTCTTGATTTCATATGAGGAGAAATTGAAATCAATTTGATTGCTCCAGATGAAAAGGGATTGGTTGAGATCTCTTCCTGATTGATGAAATAGATTGGAGAAGATTCCTGATTGATCTAGATGAGAAGAATTTCAAGAAATCGATTCCTGTTTAATCCCTGATGAAAAGAAATTTCAAGAAATCGAATCCTGTTTAATCCAGATGAAGAGAGATAAATGAGTTGGATTCCTGTTTGTTCCATATAAAAGGGATAGAATTAGCTCAATTTCTGATTGATCTACATGAGAAGAGATTGATGAGATCGATTCCTGATTGATCCAGATGAAAGAGTTTAGATGAAAATTCCTGATTGTTCCAGAAGAGAAGAGATTGGGTGAGATTGATATCTGATTGATCTAGATGGAAAAGATTGGGTGAGATCAATTCTGATTGATGCAGAATGAAAAGAAATTTCAAGAGATCCATTTCTGATTGATCAGTTGAGCTTTGTTCCTTTAAAACATCTATATATAACTTATACCTTTCTTGAATTCCTTTGATTTTTTTTTGTAATAAATACTCGCATATTGACTACTATATCGCAATACATTGTAGCTTTATAATGAAAATAAAATAACAAGCAATTCATAAGGTATAAAAATGAAAATAAGTTAATGTATAATATGTATTTATAAAATTAATTATTAACATAAATAAATATTTAAAAATTAACGAAGTTTAAAATAAAGAAATAATAAAGCATTGTAACAATGTTGTTGTTATGATTGGATCAAAGAATATCTCCTGATTTCAATTTTAATTATTGCTTTTGAATGACGGACACTATTTCTGAGGTCGTTCTCTTTAAAAAGAATATAGATATTTAGCAAATTCAACATTACTTGGATAGTATCACAAATGTCTGTTTACGAATTATATATTTTGTACACTAAATTTTGGAACATACCTCATCCATGTAGTAGGAAATGGAAAATAGTGTTCTCAAATGATAATCTTAAATTAATATGAAAAAATTTAATGATAGGTTTTTGTGATTTTATTATCAAATTAATTAGTTAGAATTTCGTTTATACTGTAAAAATTATAGATCCTTTCATATTTATTCACATTAAATTGATTTAAAATCAGTGATTCTTTCCATTTTAACAAAAGACACGATAAACTGATTCAATTTTTATTTTGGAACCCTGTGTCTATTATACTTTTTAGTAACTGAGATTATTGAAATATTTTCAGTTTCTCTAGCATTCGTATTTTTATCAAAAATATCTGACAAAATATGTAATAATCCCTAATCCAATGTATTGATGCTTACCTCCACTAAAAGGTTTTTTATTTCACAAGGTTGTTACCTCAAACTTTTTGCACATTTTTTATTTCATTTTGAAATTGATTGATATGTCATGGCCATCAACAATACTCACCATTTTACACTGAGATTCATTTTAAATCCTAAATTTCCATCCACAAATGCAACAGGACCTTTAGAGAAATGAGACAGTTTAAATAAGCTTTCCAAAAAAATAGTAATCTAAAAATAATTTGAAGATAACTGATAAGTTCTTATCAAAAAACTACATTTATCTCGGAAAATTGTACCCTTAAACGCTACTAGTGTATTTGTATTCTCATTCAATATAAAATACGGATAATTGACAAAATTTGGAATGGAAACTTCAAATAGAATGCTTCCTTTTAACTTGTTGTCCATTGCCGATATTGAACAACGGAAATTAAATTTCTAAAATTTTAATTTGTGCATTTCTTGTGCTACATATATGAAAGTTTGACATCAATCTTTAAGTTATCATGGATTCCGTAATAGAAAATAAATTGACTTTTATTAGGTTTGTTGCAAAAAGTGTTATTCAATAAACAATTACTTTGCTGAACAAATGTATTAAAATAGAAAATTTTATTTTATCAAATTTCGATTTCTTATAGTAATTAATGATAATCATCCGAATAATTTCTTTGTAAAAGCTACGATTTAAAATAACCGTACTCTAAATATAAAAATCACGCATTATAAAATATTTATTAAGAAAATAATTAAAATGATAAAAAACACACCAATCGTATATTTTGACGAACTTATGAATTATTGCAAAATAACACAGCTTATTATTAATAAATCTTTAAACATAATATTAACATTAGTTCAAATCTATACACAAGCTCACTACAATTCAAATTTAATTGTTTATTATTTTTCAGTTCAAACATTTCAAGTTCAACAGTTCAGTTCAAAATCTGCTTGTAAAAATTTAAATTGATTAATTTATTTCTTTGCAAATATGAATTTTTAAAAATTATTGTTAATACATTTAAAATATTATTTAAAGAAACAAGATTTTCTCTACCATATGAAGTTTAAATTCAATTAAAATAATTTATATTAAAAATTAGTTTAAAATATTGTTCAATTATACAAGGGTAATACAATAGTTTATACACAAGGGTAAAATACATATGGTGAGAAACAACAAAGTAATTCGCTTCATGCAAAATTCGTCAAGTTTTGACGAAATTCTAATTTAATCTGGAAGCAATAAACCAGAAATTCTTTATATAACGCTCTATTGAATAAATCTTCTATTTTCCACTTTATATCGTTTTCCAGTCTAGACCACAGGGGGTCTCAGGCTCGTGAGCCACATGCGGCTCTTTGACGTGAAGCTGCGGCTCTTTAGTTCCATACGCAAATATTATTTATTTTATAAAAACATTTATAAATCATTCTGAATAGATTAACGAGGATTAGGCACCGATTCTATCTCTCAGCCACTTGTACTCGCTTTTCCCCGCACTTCTCCCCCGTGGCACGCGTCATCACTGTCGTCAGTTCATCGGAAGCTTTTGAATGACGCCATCGTCGGATGTTTCTATGTAGGTTTTAATCTCGCTTTCTTTCGACGCAATACACAATTTTAAGGTCTTCATTTGTGCTTTGGCTGTGACGTATAGTTTGTTGTTTCAAGCAAAAGAGTTAGAAGCGAATTATCTTCTCAAAGTTATGTGTGTACATAAATATATAAAAATAATAAAAAACTGAAGTAAAGGTAGGTAAACATAATAAGTATTATATTTTAAAAATACATATTATACATATTTTTTTCGAAATAATAAGATACCTATCTACTTTTTTTTAAGTCAATAAGAATTATCAAAAAAAGTACACTATAGTACAATGGAGTGCAAATAATTTGCTTAAATTCAAAATCATGGTAAACTGTTAATGGACATTTAAATTTACAAATTTACTACAGACTCTTTTACAAATTTCAATAATGAATAATTTAATTTCAAACATCAGTGTAAGAGAAAACATCTTAATATTGTAACCAATCACAATTAAGATCATTGCATTATTTTTTACTTATGATAAAGCTATTTGAACAAATACTTCAATAGCACAAAATTAATATCGGTTTATTGAAAATAAAACAATTAATATGTTTAAATAATTATTTACATTTTTTTTATTCATTTAAAGTTTTCTTAAGCTTACAATGCGTATTCTTCTTCTTTCGTTCAACACCCCAGGTTGGGCCAAGGCGTCTTCCCACAGGCAGATTCGAGTTAGAAGACGTTTTCCTTTTTACGAGATAGGGTTATCAGTCCTACGCCCAACAGCCATAGGAACGGGATTAACGGCTTAAAATGTAATCCGAACCACTACAAACGTCCATGGCACTGCCGAGATTCGAAACCCGGAACCAGTGGCACTGAGTGTTAGAATGCCAGTCACTCTGCTCTCACGCCCCTACCTAGATTCTTCATCATAATCATCAGCATCATTAAAAATATAAGATGTTTTCTTTTGCGGTGTAGGGTTTTCAGCCATCCTTCCAAAGTTCTGCAGTCAGCATAGACGGGCCTGAATGGCTGAGTGTCTAGAACCTGGCGTTCGGTGCCACAGCTTTTGGGTTCTAGTCCTGACATGATATTTGTAGTGGTTCGAATCCACATTAAGCCACAAGCATTATAGACATTATAGCCATAAGCAAACACATTAAACCATGGTGTAGCAGCCAGCTAGACTGGGATTGAGACTTATGGTTTAAAGGGGATGACGAACCACTATAAACTTCCACGGAATTGCCGGGACTCAAACCCGAAATATTTGGCACCGAGGGCTAGACACTCCGCCCTTAGACCTCATTTTAAATTATTATTATTATTTTTTATTTAATATATTTCTGACTTTTTTTATTGTTTATTTAACATATTTTCATGCATCCGTAAATAAATCATTATTATTATTATTTTATCTTCAATACGCATCTAAAGTGTGCACAAAATGACCAGAACGACAATCAAACCAATGGAAACACGCCCAATCAATACGTATTTTCTTAAAACTAAATTAAAGTCATAAACTATTCTTTCATTAAATGCGTGAAACAAATAATGAATTATACGATTGATTACAATATTAATAAATCAATATTAAAATACTTTCAACAAGTACAAAAAATATCTTACCAAACATTACATATCGTGATTTAAAAGAATGTAATTACAAAATAAAGAAATCGTTATTTAGCTGAAACAACAAAAAAATAGAATAAACCACAAGATCAACTAAAGCAATAATTCTTCTGCCTATGAAATTTTCATAAAAATCTTTCGACTTTCGATGATGATGATGAATGAAGTGGTATATGGGATGTGAAGCAACAAGGACTATAATCCCCTAATCACTATATATATATGAACAGTTATTTTCCTTATTTTTTTAATATGTCACTTCTCCACAACGCTCTACGATCGTGTTAGACCGGGACCTACGGTTTAAAGTGGATTCCGGAACCACTAAAAACATCCGTGGCACTGCCGGGACTCGAACCCGAAACTTGTGGCACCGAGAGCCAGAGCGCTAGCCACTCGGTCATTCAGACCGACTCTTTTCGATGTTCAGGTAATTGGAATTCATTCAAAAAGAGTAAATAAAAAAAAAACACTGCGTATTGACACGCAAAAATTGAGAACGGTCGTCGAACTAAAATTCAAAAACTAAAATCCATTAAAAACTTCGCAATGAATAAATGAAGTCTTTTCGTCAGAATACTCTCGTTCATAAAAATGAAAAATGCATTAGATGAAATAGATGTTATATTGATTGAATAGGGAAATAGATGTCATAAGAAAAGTTGATAGCAAATCATGTAAGAGAATACGTTAAAAGTTATGAAAATTGTCTTCAGAAACTATCCAAAAAGCCAGCCAAGACAACGAATCTTAAAGAACAAATCATGGTTATTCGAATAAAGAATTCTATTAATTTTAATAAGATTCAATCCAATATATATATAATATTAAATAATAAATGTATTTTTCTATAATTTATTATAAATGATTTCAATATCATAAATTCAATCATAAATTATTTTATCATAAATTAATCATAAATTATTTTATCATAAATTCAATCATAACACATTTTATCATAAAATCAAATTTAAAATCTCCCATAAAATAAGGTATTTTATAGTGATTTTTTACAGGATTTTAGGGAAAAGGATTTTTAATCGAAAGATCATTTCAAATATTTTGTATCTGCTTTATAATTAACTATCATCATCATCATTGGCGCAAAATCCCCATGGTGGGCCAACGCCGTCTACTACTGGCAGCTTTTCTAGACAGGAGTTGTTTTCTTTTACAGGGCAAGGTTGTCAGTACTACGCCCAATGCTCTACAGTCATATTAGACCTGACCCATAGTTTGAAGTGGATTCCGAACCACTGCAAACATTCATGACACGACCGGGACTCGGACTTCAAATCTGTGACACCGAGCGACAGACCGTTATAATGCATACTAGCACAATACATTATTTAAATTTGTATTCTCAGATTTAAATATTTATTATTTTAAATTATTGCATTTTTTTGTAATTTTTCAAGTAATATTTTTAGTAATATGTAATTTTGTATATTTTTCTTATTTTTTTTGTTTATTGATTATAGTTTCATACCTTTTGTTACTACTTTTTATTTTGTGACATTATTGATTTTCTACAAAATATCTAATACCTATTATAATGTCAGTAAATAAACCATTTCTATGTTATAAAATTATTATTATTATTTTTTATTTGATCTTCACTAGTATTTTCTCAAAACAAAATGGAAAAAAACAAAACAGAAGAAGCGTTATATATGTAAATGTAGTAACAAAAGTAGAATAAACAACAAGATCAGCTAAAAGTATTCTCAAATAAAATTTTCATAAAATCTTTCGACTTTTCGATGTTCTGATAATTGGAATTCATTCTAAAATAGCAAATAAAAACCGCTTTATATTGACACGCAAAATTTGGAACGAATTTTGGTCGAACTTTTGAAAACTAAAATCCATTAAAACTCCGCAATGAATAAATGAAGTCTTTTCGTCAGAATACTCGTTCATAAAAGAGAACGCATTCATGAAATTGATGTTATATTAATTGAATAGGAGATAGATCTAATAAGAAAAGTTGATAGCAAAACATGTAAGAAGAATTTGTTTAAAAAGTTCTGAAAACAATTTTAGAGGTAATTTACTATACTATTTCCGGGCCAGATAAGAAAAATCTAATCTTAAAGAACGAATCGTGGTTATTCGATTAAAGAACTGTTAAGTTTATTAAGAATTTCTCAAAAAAAAATTACAACATGGAAATATTAAAATTGAGGAATATTCAATTTAGATATATTTTTGTAACATTTTATTATATATGTTTTTGATATTCATTATTTTATCATAAAAGTAAAATTTTTTAAAATCTTCTATAAAATAGGTGCTTCTATATATTTAATCTATTTTAATATAAAAATTAAATATATGTTGTATTGAAGAGATCCCTTTTAAATTTGAAAGTATCTGCTTTTTGTTTGGTTTGTCGCTCTACGGTCATCTTCTGCACACGAGGGCTAAACAGACAGAACCTACACTACAGTAGATTCCGCAACCACTAGAAAAGATCCATGGCACCCCAGGACTCAGAACCCAACATGTGGTACCTAGGCCCCTAATCTCTGCTGAATAATTAATCATTATCATCGGCTCAACAGCCTCTAGTGTGCCAAGGAGGATTTTGAGACAAGGTAATGTGTCTTCTTTAAAGGAGAAGGGTTGTCAGACCTACGCCTAACTGCCATATTATACCGAGACCTTTGGATTAAAGTAGATCCCAACCACTACAAACATCCATGGCATTGCGGGACTCGGACTCGAAATCTGTTACACCGAGCGCCAGTCACTCGACCATCAGGTCCCTTAATAGTTAATTGTAGTTTTTTATTGTTTCTTATCCCACTTGGTAGAACATCTAGGCCAAGCCCGTGTACTTTATGATCGAAGGAAAAGGAAGCAGCATTTTGTTGTGATGGAGCACGTAGGTAGAAGTCTGACGTTGCCTCCGTGACTCTCCACAGTCATCGAAGCCGGGACCTACGGCTTAAAGTGGACTTCGAACCACTACAAATGGCACTTCAAGCCAGGGAACTCCACTTTAAACTCCACTTTCCATGCCAACGCCCGAACTCGAACCTCCGAAACCTGTGCCCGGAGCGCTGAGATGACTAGTATTAGACTACTACTAGTACTACGCCACTCCACATCACTGTGCGTAGACTGGGGGAAGGAGATTGGGGATGATGTTTATGAAGTCTGACGCTCTACAATCATATGAGACCGGGACCTACGGTTTTAAAGTGGATTCGAACCACTGCAAACAATCATTTTCATCTCTGGGACTCCGAACCTGCAAAAGAAGGCCAGAGCTGAATGAAATCGGTCATTTAGACCCCATAGGGAGGATAACCCCACCACGTAAAAAAGAAAAACATTCACGTCTCAAAATCAGCCAGTAGGTAGACGGGCCTTGTCCCACCATGGGCTGTTGTGCCGACGAAGAAGAAGACACATGATGGCGTGTGTGTTGTAATACATATTCGTTAAACGCAAAATGCGTTAATTTAATAAATGATTAAAAATGATCAACTAAACATATTAAATAAATCTCATCCATTTTTAAGCCGTTATTTAACATTTATTTGATTCCGGCTTTTAAATTATAATAATTATTAATAATTCTTTTTACTTTCATTGTTTAGGGATCAAACAATTTTCTGTTTTCATTAAAACTCACTTTATCATATCGTGTGGCACTGAATTTAGCAACTCTATAGCAGGGTTCAATGTTACCAAGTTTGACTCTACGGGAAGTCTTCTATATTTAACTGCACTGTATAGGATGTCTGCAATATTAATTTCGAGTTCGAGTCCCCTGCGATGCCATGGATATTTGTAATGGTTCGGAATCCACTTTAAATGGCATGCTCAGGTCTAATATGACTGTTGAGCTTTGGGCGTAGGGCTAACAACCCTACCCCGTTAAAAAGAAAAACATCTCATATCTCATAATCTGCCAATAAGCAGACGGTCTTGTTCCAGCTTTGGCTGTTGCCCCAGTGAAGAAGAATGTACGTAATATGTTGTAATACATATTCGTTAAACGCAAAATGCATTAAATAACTGGAATTGTTCAAATGGTTTACTAAATTAATTTATTAAATAAGTTTTAGAATCGACTTTTATATGATTATTTAAAATCTATTCGGTTATAATTTTTAAATTATATTAATATCGATTTTTTTATTTACATTATTTGGGTTAGAAGCAACTAGTGTTTTCAAAGCCACTTTATCATGTGCTCAATCACATCATGTGACACTGGTTTAACAGCTCTATAGCAACCTCTGCTGGCTCCAGCATTACCAATGTTAACCCACTGGAGGTCTGCAACATTAATTTCAGGTTCGTGTCCCTATGATGCTATGGATGTTTGTAGTAGTTCGGAATCCCTTTTAAACCGTATGTCTTGGTATTATGAATGAAGAGCGAAGATATGAAAACAACATCTCCTGTTACGAAATCTGCAGATGACCATCGTTCTAAATGAACTTTTCTTATTTTTATCATACAAATTTAGTTGACCAACAAAACTTTTCCCACTAAAGTTTTAATTATTTTGACGCATTTGTTAATTTTTACAAAAAATAAATTGTAAATCCTCAATTGTAAGTAAATATAATACAAAAATTAGGTCTGGATGTAATAAAATGAATAAAAATCACAAAATATATCTTTTCGGTTAAAGCGTAATTGGTTTTACATTTACGCTTAGTCAAAGTAAAGTATGCAGAGTGTATGTGATGATGTCTATGAAAAAACAGACCTACAATATTAGAGTTTTTCAAATTAATGATTTATTTCGATTACAGCAAAATCGAGCTTAATAACAAATGAAAAATAATTAAAAAAATACAAATATTTAATTAGCAAAGATGACCTTAACTTAAAATAGGATGTAATTTATATCATAAAAGTAAGTATGCAAATGAAAAAATAAAAGACATTAATATTGCAAATTTTACAATTTTTCAAAAAAATTAGTAATTTGTTGGATAGCCTTTCGCCTTTATAACAGTTCTCAATCTAGATGGCACTGATTTTTACTAAATTTTGAGTGATAGAAAATGGTATATTCTGCCATTCCACCAAAAGGGCTTTTTTTTAGATCATTCTAAGTTTTGATCTTTTGCTTTCTAATTTGGCGATCGAGATAATCCACAAGTGTCCAATGGGATTAAGATCAGGTGACTGCGGTGGGGTTTTTAGCTGTTTTTTGCACATATAGCAGCCATTCCCAATAACCCAGGCAGTATGTTTGGGATCAATATCTTGTTGGAAAGTGTAGCGATCCATCGAGTCCCAATTCAGAAGCACTCTAACAGATTGTTCTTAAAAATATCAAAAATAGCTATATTGATTCATTATTCCGTCGATTATAACTAAATTTCCTACTCAGTTGCTGCCATGCAACCCCCAAACCTAATCGAACCCCCACCGTGTTCTACAGTTCCTTTCATGTTTTTGAATTATAGAGCTGCATTGCTTTCCTCCAAACTTTTTGGTGTCCATCTGACCCGTGGATGTTGAATTTACTTTCATCCGAAAAATCACGGAATTCAAAAATTTGTGTCCTGCTTTACATTTTCTTTTGCAAAATCCATTCTCTTTGATTCAAGCTGTTGAACAAATGGTTTTCTTCGCATATTTCGACTTCATGGCATCCTGCCTTCGTAACACACGGCAGAATTGCTTCAGGATTGCATGACTTCGCAAATTATTTTTTCACATCACAAGTCAATTGTGCACTATTGTCGGATTTTTTTTCACATTTCCAACAATAACCCGCCTTTTTCGATCCGTCAAAAATGGGGCGGTCGTCCTATTCTTGGCTTGTTTAGAGTATTTCCCTCAGCCTGGAACTTTTCTATGATTTTTGCACTGTTGCAGGACTTTTGCCTTTGATTTGGGATTTGTCTTTGGGACTTCCTTTCCTTATAGAGCTTGATTATTGCATCCTTTTAGATCTTTCGATAATTCTTTCCACGTGGAGCCATTGGTGAATTGTTGATGTACTTAAAGCTCAAACTTACAAGCTTTGTAGCAGAACTTCTAAACTTATCACTACTGAAATACGAAAAATCACTCGAAAAGTTTCATTCAGCCTATTTAAAAGTCAAAAATCCAGAGTGCATATATACTTTTGTGATTTAAATTTCTACTGGTAGTTAACAAAATTACTCTTAAATTTTTTAAAAATATAATGATTTGGTTTATTTTTTATTACTTTATGACTTGAATCAGAAGCTATAAACAACACTCTCCAAAAAAAATTTTTTCTTATATTTATTTGAGAAATACAGCTTTTTTTCACTTAAGCTATGAGTTGCATAATACTTACTTTTGTGACTAAGTGTATATTAAAACTGAAGAACAAGGAGTTAAATTGCGCTTAAATGACTATTTATATTATGAATAAAACACAAATATGAAAAATATAAGATTTTTTCTTAAATTTTAAGCATCTAAAAGAAAACGGTTGCATCAAAAATTAACTCTAAAAAAAAGTATTATTCTTTCCATAATTGAAAGATGGAAAATACATAACTTATAAAATGTTACAATCAGTAGCTGTTTCTAACGAATCGAAGTTTTATTGAATTACTTTTTATTCGATTACCAGCTCAACATAGAATAATCTATCTTTAGTTAAAATACCCTGTTCATAAATTTTTGTAAATTTGAACAATATTCAACAAAAGACACTAATTTAATATCTAATTAAGAAAATGATTATTGAAGAAATGATAATTAAGAAATGAAAAATTCATCGCGTACGACCAACAATCCTAAATACTGTCAGCATGTCGAGGAGAAATTTGGGGGATCTGTTTGGCATTTATGTTAAAACAATGCTGATACTCACACATTATATACATTAAATCTTGCATTTGATTTAATTATGTTATTTATTTTGAAGTATTAATAAGTTTAACATGCACTTACGACTGCAGTAAAGACCATAACTGGATCCGAATCCCAGCTGTTCTTCAAACTAGTAGCATAATCTTGACATTTCTCATTAAGATCATAAGTGGATTCGAATCTCAGCCGATCTGCGAACAAGCTGAATATGTCCATAAACTTAATTCAGTCGTACATTTCTGAAACCGCGACTGAAATAGAACCCATAACTGGATTCGAATCTCAGGTAGTAGTTGCACACCTGCATAATCCCAAAAGAGGAATCGAATCTCAGGTAGTAGTTACACACGTGCATATTCTGGACATTTCTGTAAACAGCAACTGCAATAGAGCCCGTAAGTGGATTCGGATCGTCGGATTCGAAGAATTCGGATTGTTCGAACAAGTGGATTCAGTTCGAAAGATCAAATGAATGAGCAGGCCAAGGCAACCGCCGAACGTTTCCTGTATCAGAGAAGGTCCGTACAACACCGGGCCACATTATCCTGCTGAAACGTAGCGTTTCGCAGGTCTCGAATTAAGAGTAGTACCACTGTTCGTAACACACCGGAAATGTAACGTGCACTGTTCAAATTGCCGTTAATGTGAACAAGGGGTGACCGAGATGTGTATCCAATAACACCCACACCAGCATGCCTTTCTTTGCGGTTGCTAGTGATAGGGGGCCGTTAAGATCACAGCACGGAGTTCCTACTATCGTCCTGAACCCATCGGTTCCATATTCTTCTAACAGTCATTGGATCTCGACCGACGCGAGCGGCAATACTGCGATACGATAAGCCGCAATCCCGGTACACAAAAATTCGATTTTTATCAAAGATCAGAAACGTGCTGATATGCATTTCTGCTTCTTACACGAGGCATCACAACAACTTTTCACTAGGCAATAACGTTCAAATGCAATTTCTGTATGAGAAAACGGCTGGACAATTTCTTCATTTAAATACATTGTAGGTGTCGCTACGGGCACCTGCTTTGTCTGAATGCGCTGAAAACGCCAATCATTTGCATAACACAGCACCTTTTTCCAGTCGTTTAAATTTCACGTCTGTAGCATGTCGCCTTCTTGGTTTAGCAATTTAACGGCCAATAGTGTAGTGACATACGTGCATAATCTCCACATTTCTGAAAACAACGGCTGCAGTAGAGCCCATAAGTGGATTCAAATCTCCGATAGTAATTGCATAAGTGCATAAATCTCGTCATGTCTGAAAACAGCTACGGCAGTAGAGCCCATAAGTGGATTCGAATCTCGATAGCAATAGCATACGTGCATAATCCAAATTTTTGGAAGCAGCGTCTGCAATAGAACACACAAGTGGATTCGAATCTCCGATAGTAATTGCATAAGTACATAATTTCTGTAATGTTTGAAAACAGCGACTGCAAAGTACTCCATAAGTGGATTCGAATCCCAGATAGTAATTACATAAGTTCATAATCTCGTCATGCCTGAAAACCGCGACTGCAAAGTACCCCATAAGTGGATTCGAATCCTAGATAGTAGTTGCATACGTGCGTAATCCAAATTTCTGAAAACAGCGTCTGCAATAGAGCCCACAAGTGGATTCTAATCTCAGATTGTAGTTGCATACGTGCAAAATCTCGACATTTCTGAAAACAGCGGCTGCAATAGAACCCACAAGTGGATTCTAATCTCAGATTGTAGTTGCATACGTGCATAATCAGAACATTTCTAAAAACAGCGGTTGCAATAGAACCCGCAAGTGGATTCGAATCTCAGATTGTAGTTGCATAAGTGCAAAATCTCGACATTTCTGAAAACAGCGGCTGCAATAGAGCCCACAAGTGGATTCAAATCTCCGATAGTAATTGCATAAGTGTATAAATCTCGTCATGTCTGAAAACAGCTACGGCAGTAGAGCCCATAAGTGGATTCGAATCTCGGATAGCAATAGCATACGTGCATAATCCAAATTTTTGGAAGCAGCGTCTGCAATAGAACACACAAGTGGATTCGAATCTCCGATAGTAATTGCATAAGTACATAATTTCGTATGTTTGAAAACAGCGACTGCAAAGTACTCCATAAGTGGATTCGAATCCCAGATAGTAATTACATAAGTTCATAATCTCTCGTAATGCCTGAAAACCGCGACTGCAAAGTACCCCATAAGTGGATTCGAATCCTAGATAGTAGTTGCATACGTGCGTAATCCAAATTTCTGAAAACAGCGTCTGCAATAGAGCCCACAAGTGGATTCTAATCTCAGATTGTAGTTGCATACGTGCAAAATCTCGACATTTTTGAAAACAGCGGCTGCAATAGAACCCACAAGTGGATTCTAATCTCAGATTGTAGTTGCATACGTGCATAATCAGAACATTTCTAAAAACAGCGGTTGCAATAGAACCCGCAAAGTGGATTCGAATCTCAGATTGTAGTTGCATAAGTGCAAAATCTCGACATTTCTGAAAACAGCGGCTGCAATAGAGCCCACAAGTGGATTCAAATCTCCGATAGTAATTGCATAAGTGTATAAATCTCGTCATGTCTGAAAACAGCTACGGCAGTAGAGCCAATAAGTGGATTCGAATCTCGATAGCAATAGCATACGGTGCATAATCCAAATTTTTGGAAGCAGCGTCTGCAATAGAACACACAAGTGGATTCGAATCTCCGATAGTAATTGCATAAGTACATAATTTCGTAATGTTTGAAAAACAGCGACTGCAAAGTACTCCATAAGTGGATTCGAATCCCAGATAGTACTACATAAGTTCATAATCTCGTCATGCCTGAAAAACCGCGACTGCAAAGTACCCCATAAGTGGATTCGAATCCTAGATAGTAGTTGCATACGTGCGTAATCAAAATTTCTGAAAAACAGCGTCTGCAATAGAGCCCACAAGTGGATTCTAATCTCAGATTGTAGTTGCATAAGTGCAAAATCTCGACATTTCTGAAAACAGCGGCTGCAATAGAGCCCACAAGTGGATTCTAATCTCAGATTGTAGTTTCCTACGTGCAAATTCTCGACATTTCTGAAAACAGCAGCTGCATTGTAGCTGAATTTATATATAATCTATCCTGATTGGACGTGTTCCAAAGATAAAAAATTAGGAGCAGCCCTGTTATACATTATACACTTGTAATAGTTAGCACCGTAAAAACCTTTGCGTTTTGTTTAGTTCATAGCCTTGTAAACCACCCATTTTATAAAAGATCATATTCCAATAAAATTTCTTTTTTAGAGATGTTCTAACATGCACGATCTGCCTTTGCGCAATTTGCAATCTAACAAAAATATCGTTCCATCTAACAAAAAATGAAACTTACTTGCAATTTGGTAATGTGTGATTAAATTACTTTTCATTTTTTTGCCATTCAACATTTCGTAATAAAATGGCAATATAAAATCACGTTGTAGTCTAAAGGAATATAAGACATAAAAATAAATGTAGGATTAATATGAAATTAAATTTAGAGGGAAATTTTCACGGAAAAACTGCATGACATTTTGCAATAAAGCGGAACTAGTACCCATAATACATTTCTCAGGAAATATGCAACGACTTCCTGTTTCTGGGAAGATTTCTAATGGAGGTAATTTAACAAGGATTCACCCAACCACAAACCATGAGAGAAGATTATATTTGCTTTTCATAATTTTCATATTTATAGAGCTTCTATTCCGTTTTTGTTCCCTGATGTAAAGTTTACTTAAATCATCATTTTAATTGAATATCTTTTTTAATATTTTGTTTGTATAAACCAGTGACGATTAACATAGTTATTATTTTCATGAGCAGTAAAATACATTTTTAGAAGTTTGAAATTCTCAATACAAGATAATTTTTTAAAAGTTTTATAAAATAATGTTATTGATTATAACATTATTTTATAATTCATTTAGTTAACAATTTTATAAATTTTATTTTAATTGTTTGTAATACAGAAAAAGAGTCAATCTTTTATACAAAACAATAAGCACAGAATATATTAATATGCATCAGAAACATAGACATTGGTTTATTTTCTGTTAATAAAAATGCATCTCAATTGTAATGCAACTTTGTTATTTCACGAGGAATTAAGATTAACGTCCGGTAATTGTAAATAAAACAGATTGCCTGTGATTTAGAAATGCTAACTAATTTGTGAAGATTCACAATGAAGATGAAGCAGCAAACACAACGATGATATATTTTTTTATACTTAGATCAAATATCTTGATATAGTTGGTTTTCTTTTTATCCTACATACATTTATATTTAAGGTCGCACTCTTTATTTGTTTTATATATATATATTATATCATTATATATATATATATATATATATATATATATATATATATATATATATTATGTTTATGTTCATTATTATATTATTTATATTTATTATTTATATTATATTAATATATTTATACTTATTATCACTTTTTATACTTAGCTCAAATGTCTCGATATTGCGGTTTCTTTTTTATTGTGCATACATTTATATTTAAAATCATATTCTTTCTTTGTTATATTTATTATATTTACATTATATAATTATACTTATATTTATTATTACGTTTCTTACTTAGATCAAGCGTCATGATATTGAATTTTGAGTATTATGTTTATGTTCATTATTATATTATTTATATTTATTATTTATATTATATTATTTATATTTATTATTTATATTATATTATTTATATTTATTATTTATATTATATATTATATTTATACTTATTATCACTTTTTATACTTAGCTCAAATGTCTCGATATTGCGGTTTCTTTTATTGTGCATACATTTATATTTAAAATATAACAAAGAAAGAATACGATTTTAAATATAAATGAATGCACAATATAAATGTATGCACAATATAAATATAATAAATATATTATATTTATATTATATAATTATATTTATTATTACGTTTTATACTTAGATCAAGCGTCTTGATATTGAGTTTTCTTTTATTGTGCATGCATTTTATATTTATGATCATACACTTTCTTTGTTATATTTATTAATATATTTATAATATTTAATATTATATTTATAATATTTAATATTATATTTATAATATTTAATATTATATTTATATATTTATATTATTTTGTATTTATATTTATTATCACGTTTTAAACTTAGATCAAATTATTGCTATTGGATTTTCTTTTTATTGTGCATACATTTATATTTATGATCATACACTTTATTTGTTATATTTATTATTATATTTATATTATTATACTTAAATTTATTATCAGCTTTTTTATACTTTTAACTAAAATGTCTTGATATTGGGTTTTTTAATTTTGTATGCATTTATATCTAAGATCATACTCTTTCTTTTTATATTTATTATACCATTTATTTTTACATTATTTTTATTATATTTGTTATATTTATTATCATTTTTTATACTTTTTTTTCTCTAATGCAGCTGGCAAACACTTAGACAGCTTGACTTGATGCCTTAAGGCAAGCGCCGCACAGACGTACCTACTTTGCATTACCCAGGGGGCGAGTGTAACTTGAAGATAAGCCACGAACGCGGAGTAACAATGCCCCGCAACGCTCTCTACGATCTTATTAGGACCGGGACGTACGGTTTAAAGTGGATTCCGAACCACTACAAACATCTACGGCACCACCGGGACTCGAACCCGAAACCTGATGTACCGAGCGCCAAAGCGCTAGCCACTCGGCCATTCAGGCCCTCATTTTTTATATTTAGCTCAAATATCTTGATGATGGCTTTTATTTTATTTTACATACATTTATATTTAAAGTCATACATTTCCTTTGTGATTTTTTATATTTTTATAAATACATTATTTATATTTGTTATTATATTATATTAGTATTATTATATTTATTGTAATATTTATACTACAGTATTATACATATATTTATTATCACTTTTTATACTTAACTCAAATATCTTGATATTGGGTTTTCTTTTTATTTTTGCATAGATTTATATTTAAGATCATACTCTTCTTTTTGTTATTTATTTATTTATTTTTATAAATAAATTATTTCTGCTTTATGTGAAATTAATCACCAAAAAGTACAATTTGAATTTAACGATATTGATTATATCCGATATAATATATAACATGTATTTAAAAATAATAACTTTTTATAAGTATGGTTTTCTTAAACAAAGTGAGAAAATGATTTTTTATTTATTGTTTTTGACATAATAGAAAAAAAAAAACCAAATAAGATAAATAAAAATAAATGATATATAATAAATGAGAAAAATAAATAATTTTATAATAATGTTATCAAATAAATGAATAAAAAATAAATAATAAAAAATAAATAATTTTGCTTTATTCGCATTTTTGATTTTCATTTTTCCTAACAAGAACAGTCAAAAAAGGATCTAATAAATTGTTGTGCACAACATTTTCGTTTAGTTGACCTATTTACTACATATTCTTTTAAAAAAAAAAAAATGGATATTTCTATAAACATATTTTTTTGTATATCAATAGAAAATTTGACTTCGAAAAAGAAAAGCTTCATCTTACTTCATTTAGGATCACTTAATAACAGCTACGCATTAAATCATTTTAATTAAATTCTTTCATACAAAATATTAACACTTTAATAAAATGAACCACACCCACTTCATTTGCTAATAATTTTCCCTCGCTCCACTAAATTATTTCAAAAGAGTCCACTTTTATCAACAAAAACAGTCAACTTTGGAAAATGGTCATAAGTGATTTAAGTCAAGGATGCTTTTATAAAGTTCAAGAACATTTATCTTTTTTCTTGCTTATATGAGGATCAATAGAAAATCTATACATTTCAGATTATAGTTTATTTTATCTACCATAATTATATACATTTATAAAAAAAAAAAGAATTATTATTAATAAAAAATAATAAGATTAAGGATGGAAAAGAAAGTAAAGGATTTATTTTTATGCCTGAACACTTACTAACTCTTATGTTGAACCATGGCCACCCCATGTCCATGTTACACGGATTGTTGATCTTAACCTTTGTGACCATTAACCATGTTGAACCCTACAGTTCATATTAGTCCCCCGCATCGTCGACTTTAACCATCTGACCATTGACCATGTTGGATAACCCTTACAGAGTCCACATGGTCCATGCATTGTTGACATTAGTCATGTTGCTCCCTCTACAGTCCATGTTGGTCCATAACCATGATGTATGGTTGGTACAGTCCATGTTGGTCACATGGGGTTGATTGCCAACTCATTAAACCATGCGATCATTAACTATGTTGCCCTCTACAATCCATGAATTGCTGACCTTAGCCATGCGACCATTAACTATGGTGGAATTCCTACAGACCATGACCGTCTGCCTACTGGCAGATTCCAAAACAGGACATGTTTTTATAGGATTAGACTGAGAGTTCTACCAGACAGTCTTAGCTTCCTAATGGCCAATTTGTCTTTGGTACCACAAGCTTCACGTTCGAATCCTAGCGGTGGCATGGATGTTTGTCAGTGATTCTGAATCCACTTTATGCTGTAGATACAGGTCTAATTAGCCCACAGTGCGCAAAAATGATCGTAAAGCGGCAAACGAGACCAAAGCCCCACAAGTAGCAGGGATACTACTTATTTTCTCTAACTCATTGAGCGGATATTTAAACCTACAGATTTATGGGACCCATCCGTGGGATAAATATGGAAAACTTTCATATGGGCTCCATTGTGTGGTTCCATACCGAATTATCAAATGATAAATACGTTACGCATACGCATTTATACTCATTACCCACAAAGCTGCAGCATACACTCTCTTGCAATTAATTCAAGTTTCATGAAATAAGGCTTATTTAAATTATTATAACAACAGTATAACAAGCTACTTGTCAAAATAATAGGAGATAATCTGAAAATAATTCCAAAGGTTAAAACAGCTACACTGCATAATTTCGTTCCTTTATTCTGTATATTAATCACGTAATTACAGCATGGCATTAAAATAAAAGGAAATGATAAATGAGTTAGTCAAAGTGATTACAATAATTATCCAAAAGATAATGTGATAATAGCCTGCAAGCCTGTATTTATTGGATGTTTCTTGAAGGTTGATAAATATTGCAATATGAGAAAATGTATTAATTATGTAGTCTCAGCTATTACTGTCAGGAGTATGGTTAAATATTTACTGTTTAAATAATTAGAATTCTTATCATCCACGAAAAATTCATTAATTATTAAATTTTTTAAGAAAAATTGTTTTAAAATTCTGTTAATGGCAAACTCACAAAATCTTAAAATAAGTCTTTTTTTTCTTAGAGATAAAAATAATAGTTTAAAAGTCTGACAGATCAAGTTTCATCAAAAGATCTTCAATACTCTATCGTAGATTTTTGTTCTTAAACACACATTTTACAAAAAAAAAATAATAAATAAATAATTACTCAATTATTTTGTTTAAGTATTATTTGAAAGTTGCTATTATTTGTAGATATAGTTATTATTAATATATTATTATAGTCACTGCTTTCAAGTTATTATGATAAGTTATAATAATATATATTGCTTTAGTAATAACAACTGTTATTTTCAATTTAAAATCTAATTAACGACCTCTTTAAAATCTTCAATTTTTCTTTTTTACAGAAACTTATTCGTGCCTACATTTTCAAAGAAGAAACAATCTGAGATTCGAATCCACTTCTGGGATCAAACTGCAGGCGCTGTTTTTGACAAATGTCG
>BPLR01010083.1:0-178723 GCA_021605095.1 Caerostris extrusa
AGTAGATTGGGTGCATCGCACGCATAAAATAACTGCTATTCACAGACAGTTGCAGGACGTGTCGATAGAAATTCCTGCAGGTGGGCGTACTGAAATATGTATCGACCTGCTTCAATAAATGGTATTCCGCTGAGATATCTGAGAGAGAGTTTTCTGGCTCGAGTTGAAATGGAAATTCCAATTCACCACATGAAATACAGGTAGAATTAAAGATTTCGACAAAATCTGCATTTAGGCTGCATTCTTGCATGAACATTATAATTATATGAAATGTAAACCGATATAGTTCTATGCATTAAGTGGTAAATAAGGATTGTCTTTCATTTTTAACTTCAAAACAAATGACATTTAAAAATAAATTTTTCTGATGTACTGTTTTTGTTAGAAAATAAGTTACGTCCTGTTGTATCCTATAGATCCAGTTGTATTGTAATGCACAAAATAGCAGTGCCTCGGCTATAAGAGGGACAATATATATAGCACTCAGAATTACGGGTAAATATGTTCAGAATTTGTGCCATATGATAGGTTGTAAATCGTGCTACTACTAAACACTAGCAAGAGTGTATCCCGTGGCGTTCTCCTGGTAAGGGTATGGTCTCGTCGCCCTCGTGACTCTCACCCGAGAGGAAATCAGCGCACCCCATGCAGCCTCCGGCCTGAGAAACATTTAGCTTACATGTGTCTCTCGCCACAAGAGGAAATATATTTCTGTCACCGCAACCCTGCGTATTACTCGTCTACAATTCTTTCAACTTCCTCGGAGAGAAAGTATATTTAATGACACCTGCGCTTAGCGGAGAATGTACCAGCTCAGAATGAAGAGCTCTTCCACGAAGCTATAATTATTCTGCCCTTTATTCCAAACGTATAAATAATGTGTCTGTGTCTTATTTTAGTGTCTGCAGTGCGTCTTAGTGCAAAGCGTGGGCCAAAATCGTGGGATTTCGAAACTTCGAGCATCAAACAATCTGAAACCCGCGACCTCACTCTTATAAGCAATCTGATTTGTCCAACTTGCACATTGCAAATATAAGGGTGGAGTAACGCCATATCCATCTTCAGAACATGAGACATTGATTTTTCTGGGATCGAATCTTTCTTTGAGAACCTTAGAAATCTAGATTTATTCACAAGCATGCATCATAAGGTTTCTTGAAAGAAAAAAAGTCAGTGATAGTTCAATCTGGCAAACAAACGGACCGATTGGTTTTCTAGATCAGTGGTTCACTAAATTTATTTGTCCTCTTCAGAAAAGAAAAAAAATTACTCGGCGCCGCCTGAAGTCTACTTTCTTTAAGCAAACAAACAGAAAGATATAATAAAAAAAAATTGCGTTCTTTTATATATCTTACCTAGGTTTTAAAACATAGTAGATAAAAGATGTTATAAATAGGACACCTTAAAACTTTAAATTATAAAAATGCTTATTAAAAATCAACTAATGTATTAGTCACATTACACACAGAAAATTAAAAATAAGAAAAATTAATGTGAACATTAAAATTACGAATAACATTAAAAATTAACCTCATGAGAAGGGTAAAGCTGGTATGCTGCTATCAATGATTTTTAATCCTCGGCTCTATTTTTGTCGTCAGTATTCTTAAATTTCTGCAATTCCATATTTGTAGTTGGTTTCAATTGTTGTAATAATTTCTTTTTTTCTTACCCCACTTGGTAGACAGCAACATCTAGACCAACTCCAAGAACCCGTGGGGTCTCATGGAAAAAGAGAAAGAGGGGACAGCTTCTGTACCCGTAGGTTGAAGCCTGACTTGCTTCATATCGATGAAGAAAGAGGGCAATGCCTTCCGGGAGGACTTTTAGGCTGAAATTACCCCTCATTTGGTTATTGTATGGGAAAAAAACCCGGAAAACTCCTACCAGGTAATCCGATAAACACAACAATGATTTTTTTTACCTTCCAGAATTAATCAAAGCGTAGCACAGATGACTTATTACATGTAATCACAAAACGATAACAAAGAACACCCTGGGAATCATTTTAAGAGTAAATGACTCACATTTTTATGAATAGGAAAAAAAAAACTAATAAGCCATGCAATAATTGATGATTGAATGGAAAATGACGAAAAAAAGTTCAGTGTAATATTTTTTTAAGATATCAGCTAAGGCAAACCGAGACCGAGTGGCTAATGCCTGGCGCTCGGGTATCACAGGATTTCGGGTTCGAGTCCCGGCGGTGCCATGGATGCTTGTAGTGGTTCGGAATCCATTTTAAACCGTAAGTCCCGGTCTGTTTAGGCTAACGTGTGCACAAGAAGACCGTAGAGCGACAAACCAAACTGTAGCAGTTATAACCAACTCCGACCGGCACTGTAATAAAAAATAAACTATGGTCGGATCATTTAATGATTTATAAATATTTTAATAGCTTTTGTAAAAAGTGTCCGATCGGTTTTTAACTGAAACTTGGAACCGTGCTTCCTCCTGCGCCCCTGTGGCATTCAGGGAGGGTGGCCAGTAGCCTCGAGACTCTCACTCGAGAGGACGGACAGCGCAATAGGCGCTGCCACTGAGAAATGTTTAGTACAGCGGAATCACACGTTTCTGCCGAGAAACATTTACTTTGTAATCTCTCATCCCAAGAAAATATATTTAGCACCCCTTGCCTGCAGACTCTCACCTGGAGAAGTAGTATATACCGTGCATCCCACGCAAGTTGAAGTATCGGATTTTCGGCTAAAAAGTGGAATCCTTCCCCGAAACTTTAATTAGATAACTTTAAATGTGTTACATGTTGTCTGTAGTTAATTGTTTGTTTGTGCTGTGAGTTCTCAAAACCCGTGTCTCAATCCAACCCCCACCCAGTTACAATCTAGTTGCACAAGTCACAACACTACAAACATAGATAAATACCTGTACCTCATTTTGTACGTCAAATTTTGTTCATTGATGTATATTTTATGCTCTAATAATCCTCATTTTTTAATGGGATAATTCTTGTATACAGCAACACAAATTAACAAGTGGCTAAATATGCGGATAGAAAAAAAAATCAAAGGAGAAAAAATTCTCTAATAGCATCAATATACAGATGATAATTACTATTTTATATAATAAATCGAACAGAAAAAAATTGCTATTCCTTTGAACTAAATCATACCACAGAAAAAAAGCTATTTTTCCTATTGTTCGTTACATGCAAGGAATTTTTTCTATTTTCACCATTGTCAAAAACACACTGAACTTCAAATAGAAAAGGATATATCAATATTATTTATTAATGAATGGAATGAATAGAGAAAGACAAGTATTCGTTCTTTTCCTCTCAAAGGATTTATCACTCGTTTGTCGTTCACTCTTCACTGTGGCCATCATACAAAATATTGTCACTCATGCAAGGACGCACAGATAACTAATGTAAGGTCACAATCCTCAATCCTCTCTATTGCTTGACTAAGAACAGCACAGGACAAAAAATTATCTCGTATTCATTTCATTTATTCATGTAATATAAATGATTAATATAACATAATAACTAATCACCACAGGTTGAAGACAAAACAAATAAAGTTATTTAACATGTATTTATTTTATTTCTTTATATATAATAAAAATATTATATATGTAGTAGTATCCAAGAGTTGGCAAAAAAAAAAAAAAATCTTAAAAAACAAATTTAACAAATGTATTTATTTAACTTATTTATCTCTCCATAAACAAAGCAAGGTATTTGTCACTCAAATCTGAGTATATATTTTTCTTAAGCATAAAAAATTTAACAATTATAATTTCTTTAGTCTGAATTTATTTTTTTATCTGATGTATACTCAAAAATCATGAAAATCTCTAATAAATTATTTTAATTAAATAAAAACCACATTTTTTTCAATGTATATAAGTATTTTGCTGCTAACAACTGTTTTAAAGAATCGTTTGTTTTATCAGTATGTTTCTTAATAACCACGAAAAGTAAAAACATAAATAGAATTTAAAAATAAATTAAACTATTTTAAAGGAACGTTTGCTTTTATGAGTATGTTTCTTAATAACCACAAAAAAGTAAAAAAACATAAATAAAATTTAAAAGATAAATTAATTAAACCATTTTAAAGAATCGTTTGCTTTTGTCACTATGTTTCTTAATAACCACAAAAAGTAAAATAAGTAATATAAAAAAAAAATTTAAAGTCAATTCTTTTTTTTTCTCTATATTGAAGAAAGTCCTTTATAAATAATTTTCATTCATTTTTTAAGTTTATCTGGCGTCATCTATTGGTAGATATATGCAACTTAAATCTAAAAAAAAACTAAAATTAATTAATAAAATTTAATGAATGAATTAATATTTGAAAAACTGTATTAACATCTAGTGTCATCCACTACAAGTTCAAAAAATGTATTTGAACTTGAGTGGATGAATCAAAAGTATTTTTTATGAACGATTGAAAATTGGAACAAGATATAGAGAGAGAGAGTGTGTGTGAGCTAATAGAAGGAATTGAAATACAAGTATATTTTAAAGATAATTAATTAAATTGCTTTTAAAGAAACGTTTGCTTTTATCAATATGTTTTTAATGACCACAAAAAGTAAAAAAAAAAAAAAAGTATATTTTAAATAATAAATTAATAAAGCTCTTTTAAAGAATCGTTTGCTTTTTATTTTGTTTTGATTAATCTTTCTTAATGATCACAAAAAGTTAAAAAATAAGGGGAATTTAAATGATAAATTAATAAAACTCTTTTAAAGAATCATTTGCTTTTTTATCTTGTTTTGATTAATCTTTCTTAATGACCACAAACAGTAAAAAATAAGTATATTTTAAATGATAAATCAATTAAATTATTTTAAAGAATTGTTTGCTTTTATGAGTATATTTCTTAATGACCACAAAAAGTAAAAAAATAAGGGGGAATTTAAATGATAAATTAATTAAACTATTTTAAAGAAAATCGTTTGCTTTTATCAGTATGTTTTTAATGACCACAAAAAAAGTAAAAAAAAGGAGAATTTAAATGATAAATTAATTAAACTATTTTGAAAAATCGTTTGCTTTTATGCATGTTTCTGTAATAACCACAAAAAGTAGAAAATAAATAGTATGATTTAAAATGATAAATGAATAAAAAAACGATGATATTAATAATATAAAAGGTAATATTGAACTATCAATTTTTCTTTTAAAAATTGTTATTTTTTATTTGGCGCGTAATAGACAATTGAGATAAAATTCTAAAACATTTTTTTCTGAAATAAAACTATAATTTTTAAAAAATGAAGTTGGTAAGTAGAATTAAATATTCTGAAACTATATTAGTTAAAAAAATCGTCTGCTTGTATAGATTAATAAATTATTTAAAAATGCACTTTCGAAAATTTAAGAAATGTTTCTAGCAATTGAATTCAATAACAATTTATTAAAACGCTAATCAAACAGTGGTTTATAAATTAAGCTCAAATCGAGAACAATAGATTGTTTTCTCGATTTGAAACATACCCATGCTCAAAATGTTGGTCCACTACTGTTGTTAAGACTGCTGTTGCAAAAGCGAGTTAAGTGCAGCGACACATCTCCCTAGGCATTGATGGCAAACTTTCCTGATAAAATTTTTATTATTATTTTTTAATAATAGCCCTTGGGTCCATAAGGTAGTAGTTTCACTTGGAAATGGAGAGAAAGTGAGATAAACAGAGTACCAATAATTTGAAAACATCGATTATTTGTTAGCAGAAATACTTTATAGTGGACCCTTTTTTGTTGTTGTTGTTGTGGTGGTGATGGGGTTTCTTTTAAAATGGCGGTCGGATGGTCAATTGGCTAGGGCTCTGGCCTTTGGGGCTTCAGGTTCGAATTCTGGTGGAGGCATGGATGTCTGTTAGTGATTCGGAATTTGGGGCCTGAATGGCCGAGTGTCTAGTGCTCTGGAGCTTGGTGCCATAGGTTTCGGGTTCGAGTCCCAGCGTACCATGGATGTTTGTAGTCATTCGGAATCCACTTTAAACCGTAAGTCCCGGTCTCATATAATTGTAGATCGTCACAGAGCCCAGTTAGATTTCTCACCATATCATTCAGGGCAACACAGTACTACACTACACCACAGTGATGTGGTATAGTGTAGTAGTGGTGGTTCGAATCCACGTTAAACTGTAGGTCCCGGTCTAATTAGCGTAAACGTACACAAAATGACAGTAGTGACTAAAATTAATTGGGAAAAACAATTTTTCACACTGATGTATGGACCCACACATCCTTAAAAGCATTAGCAAATTTCTTCATTGATATAAAATTGTTTGATAAAGAATCCCGTACGTTAAATATAACATTTTCAATTTTTACTGAGGGATCGTTATTATCTGCACTATATTCAGAAATTTTTCCTTCCACTTCGAAAATCAAGTTTTCAAATTTATTTTTCCACACTGTGTTGCTTTGAAATTCAATTAATTCCATTTTGAAAATCAGGATACTTAACAACGTAAATTCGATTAACTCCATTGTGTTCGAATTTTGTTTCATACGGATATAAAAATAAAGTGAAATGTGTTTTCCAAACTTTTAAATTGATTAAATCTCTCCCGAAAGACGATTATATTTTTATTTTTTTATTTCCTTTATAAATATTAAATATTTTTAATAACATTTTCTTAAATATCTAGCGTATTTTCAAATATTTTGTAAAAATGTTTTCGTAAACCAGAAAAATATTTAATGATTTTCGTTTACAAAATCTTTAGGGAAGATGTCAGACATTTTTTGATATTTTCAGACATCCTTAATACGATTTGTCCTTTTCCCTTAAGTTTTTTATTCAGTACATTGAAATGTAGGGGGCCTGATGGCCGAGTGGCTGGTGCTCGGTACCACAAATTTCAGGTTCAAGTCCCGGCGGTGGCATGGATGTTTGTAGTGGTTAGGAATCCACTTTTAATCCGTAGGTCCTGGTCTAACAGGATCGTAGAGCTTTGCGGGATTATTGTTACTCCGCGTTCGTAGCGTATATTCCCTAGTAGTATCCGTAGCTAGCTACATGGGTTGTGCTAGTGAGTAACGTCGTTGCTGCGCTTACCTAAAGGCATAAAAGAAAACTGTCTGTTTGCCAGCTGCATTAGAAACAAAAAATTGCAATGCTAAATGATGCAGTCTAAGTTATTTTTTTAATTTTATTTATTTATTTAATTATTTATTTTTTTGTAAAAAAAAAAATATTTTCTTCTTACTTCGTCTTTTGAGAAATCTAGATTTGATTTGTATGCTCTACTGTCATTTTGTACACACTTAAGGTTAATTAGACCGGAACCACTAACAAACATCCATGCTACCGACAGCATTCGAACCTGAAACCTGTGTGTGTACCAAAGGCCAGAGCCCTAGTCAGTTGGCCATCAGGCCGTAACGAGATTTGTATGTAACTTTTCAAAAATTTGTTTTTAAGTAGCATCTACATGAAGCAACTTCTTCATTACAAATTACCCATACGATCGTTTTATTCTTTTCCATCACATTATATTTATCAAGCCATTCTGTTTGATGTGGTTTGGAACTTTTATCTTTTTTTTTTTTTAACCGCCGACATAGTGCAGGGCCACAATTAAAAACACTTATATTTAGATTACGATAATTTTAGAAGAAATTTCTTATTAATGTATTTGATTTACATACATATGTTCTTCTTATTCAATGGCGCAACACCCCATGGTGGGCCAAGGCCGTATGTCTGTTGGCAGATTTCGAGACAGGAGATGTTTTTCTTTTAAGGGGTAGGGTCGTCAGTCCCACGGCCAGCACTCTACAGTCATATTAGATCGGCACGAAGATTCCGAACCACTACAAACATCCATGGCACTACCGGGATTCGAAGTCGAAACCTGTGGTGCAAGCGTCAGAGCGCTAGTTACTCGACCATCATGCCCTATGTAATTTTATGACTTGCAAAAAAAAAAAAAATAATAAATATCGGAATCAAACCCTGTGGCACCAGGAGCCAGAGCACTATCCACTCAGTCTTCAGGCCCCATACATACATACATATGTAGATGAGAAAATTTAATAATAAAAGAATAATAATAAAGTTGGATTATTAAACATTTTAAGAAATGTACGCCAAGGCTGCCAATTAGCTAAACATAACGAGGTGGTACATTTCCCGTTCTACTATGCAAACAATACTAACAGAATGTGGGCCAGATTTATGACTAACTGTCATGAGTCATACACAGGTGCAACACGATAGAATGTCAGTTAGCCAATGTCCACTTGGAAACATATACATGTTTTTTTTTTTTCAATTCGACATTCGATATTTGTACTTTAATTTTTTTAATATTTTCGATTGCCTTTTTCTTTTTAATATAAAAGAAAATAAGTTTATAAAAATCAATGCGTGGGTCTTTTTAAAAGTTTTCGTGGGTTAGTGAACAGTGGATATTAGGCTCGCCACTACTTCCTAGAATATCCCAAACGTGCTTAATCAAAACGGACCAAATCATCTCAATCTTCATCATCCGATCCATATGAACAAGAATCTTCTCATAAAAGTAATTCTTCATCAACCGAGAGGTCTGCGGTGCAGCAATTGGACCAAGAATATCGTCTCTATATCACAGTAATGTTGTCGTTCGGGAAAGGAGTTTCCAAAGAGAAGTTTCCATATTTTTCACACAAAAATAAAAACATTGAATCTGTTTTTTCATGTGCCTGTGTAAGAACGAACAATTGGACCAAGAATATCGTCTCTATATCACAGTAATGAAAAAAAGGACATCTAATTTTTGAAAAGGACATACAAAGATGCTTCCCACATATAAATGGAACACACCGAATTTGTCTCTTGTGTAAGAACTTGTCGCCTGTGTGAAAGTGAACAATTGGACCAAGAATGTCGTATTTATGTAAATGAGCAGTAACGGTGCCTATTGGGTCGACATACAGATCAGTATGGTTTTCAAAGAGATAACTGCCATAATCTATACCTATAAATTAGAAATCGCTGAATAAAATTTTTTAACATAATAATAATAAAAATATTTTAAATTTTCTATATCGTTAAAATGGGCATCTTATATGTTAAAATGAAGTCTGAACATGTTTCATCTTTATAACTTTTGTCAAAATCTGAAAATCCTTACAAAAAAATATTATTTATTTATTTATTTATTTATTTATTTATTTATTTATTTATTTATTTATTTATTTATTTATTTATTTATTTATTTTGTTTAGAGGAGCCTGAGGGTCCAGTGGCTAGCGCTCTGGCGCTCTGTACCCACAGGTATCGGGTTCAAATCCCGGCGTTGTCATGGGTGTTTGTAGTGGTTCGGAATCCACTTTAAACCATAGGTCCCGGTCCTAATAAGATTGTAGAGCTTTGCGGGGTCATTGTTACTCCGCGTCCGTGGCTTATCTTCAAGCTACACGCGCCCCCTTGGTAGTGCAAAGTGAGTAACGTCGGTGCAGTCCTTACGGCATAAAAAGATCACGGTCTGTTTGCCAGCTGCATTTAGAAAGAAAGAAAACCATGGCCCGAATCACTATAAAAACAGCAACAGACAAACATGACTATTTCTTTCTAAATGATTTTTAGATTTTTCCTCAAAAAGTATACTAATTCCCAAAGGAATCCCAAATAAATGTACGTTTTTTTTTTATTATTATTAATGCCAAAATTTTAAAATATCAAACGGTAGTTAAAAATGTATTTTAGCGATCCCAAATAAATTTATCTGACAGTTACGGAATATGACCCACTGTGGTTCCACTATCGAACTACGCGGTAGAAAAAAAGAAAGAAAAACATACATGGCATAGGATGCAACAACAAAGAATTCTTAGGAATTTCTGGGAATTCCTTCGCAGAGAAAAAAAGTAAAGGTTTTGGGAATCTAATTTAGTATTCGCTCGGGTACGTTTTTCTTTCCGTTGCTCCCCGTGTGACATTTATTGATCGCATTTCAAGAAGCGGATGGGTGTATTTCAGATTTTTCTACTGGAAGCTTATTTCAGATTTCTGATGGGGAGTGATTTTTAGTTGTAACGAATACTTTTTTTTAGATACGGAGGTATGTTTGGATTTTGTAAGATATACGTTTTGATAAAGGAATTCTTCGCTTATTTTATATTTTATTATTATTTTTTAGGGGCTTTTATTGGTTTGTTTCGGCTATTTTGTTTATTGTTTTTTTTTTTTAAGAACAAACCAGTGTTAAAACATAGTTAAACACAAATAGTAAAACATAGTTTGAAATAGTTAAACATATTTTTAAATAAAACAGAATAAAATTTTATTACTAGGATAATATTGTCCATCATCATCATCATCGGCGCAACAGCCCCACGGTGGGTCAAGGCCATTTTGCCTACTGGCAGATTTCAAAACAGGACATGTTTTCTTTTTACGGGGTAAGATTGTCAGCCTTATGTCCAACAGCCATATTAGACCGGGACCTACTGTTTAAGATGGATTCCGAACCACTACAAACATATATGATACCACCGGGTTCGAACCCGGAACCTGTGGCCCCCGAGGGCCAGAGCGCTAGTCACTCGGCCTTTCATAATGTTATTCCTCTTAAAGAAAGCAATTTTATATTAAAATGAAAGATATAAACTTTAATCGGCTGGGCCGATATACAGGTTACCCATAAAATTTAGAAATTAATGTAAGAACAAAAACGCATAACATAAATCATATTCAGGCAATAAATTAAGTTCATCAGTTATCATACAAAATTATATATTATCATTATTCCTCAGTTATCGTACAAATTATATCTTTAGATGATTTTAAAAACAATCCAGCAATTGCAAAATAATACAATAAAAAATACCTTTATATATTTCTTCACCACATTAAGTTACAATCCACAATTAAATGACATTCACTCATCCTACAATTGGAATAGGATTTACCTTTGTTAACAAAACAATGGATGAGATGAATAGTTAACAATTATCATGACAGATGAAAATAAAGAATTTTCTCAGCAGAAGGATTGATTGTTTAGAATGTTTTTATTATTGTAAAGCAGATCTTCTTTATCTAATTAAGTGGATGTTTCGTGCTCAGTTGAGTTATATAAAGACGGATAAAATAGAATACATTTTTATAGAATTCTTCCAGGTTTGGAAAAATCTAGGACAAACAAACGATCGGGCTCTCTTTTATTATTCTCTTAAATTTTGTTTGTTTTGGTAGCGAGTTTGTGTGAATTTTGGAAAAGGGTGTTACGTGACGTAAGCAATAAACTCTACCGTTTATTCCATCTGTTTTTCACCTGCCACATCTTCTGCTAACAAAACACAATGTCTGCTCTGTGCAATTTAGGTTGCCATTTAACGGAACTTTTTCGTTAGCATTATGTGGATTTCCATATATTATTGGTGATATTCTTAAATATAACATAATTTTCTCTAAAAATTGTTTGGAAATGAAACATTCTTTTTTAAGATCCCATGCTACTGTATACACGTAAATATACTTTTATATTTATATATATATATATATATATTGTTATATACTGTATATATGTATATTGTTGTTGTTGTGTCTAATCCTCAGTGTTCTGCTGCGGCCTGATGGCTAATTGGCTAGCACTCTGGACTTTGGTACCACAGGTTTCAGATTCGAATCCTGGCGGTGGCATGTATGTTTGTTAGTGGTTCGAATCCCGCTAAACTGTAGGTAAAATTAGTCTAAAGTGTGCACAAAATGAGAATAGAGCGACAAACCAATCAGTGCCCTGCATGCGGACAGACATCTACTTATGGATGGAGGGAAAGGACAGCTTCTGTTGTAATGAAGCACACGTAGGTAGAAGTCTGACTTAGCTTTATGTCGCTGAAGAAGTAGGCCAGTGTCTTCCGGGAGGACAAATTGTAGCAATTGTGAAAGATGGTGAAAGTCACAAATGTCTCCTCATTTTTTGAGACGGTGTCTAAAAAACAAAGCCGCCAGCTGATAGAATGTCAGCCCTAATGCTCGCCAACGGCGCAAGTTGTCACTAAGCCACGAGTCTGACATATATATATATATCTTTTAGTACTAGGGTTGTTCAGTTGAAAATTGAACTTAAAGTTATCTTGTTTATGCCAAGATAAGCTTGATAAATTCGTAGGCGGAAAAATCTTTTGTTGAAGAGGACTGTGAGGGTGTGGGCTCCCATATATCCTCCTTGGGATGTTGGTGGCGCAATAAATTGTGGTGACGCTATATTAGTGGCACAATAAATTGTGGTGGCGCAACGGATTTAATGAAGTAATCCTTCTTAGGGAAAGCTGAATTTGCTCATATATTACCGTTCTAGTGGCTCAGTTCAGAGTGCGAGATATATATAAATACAATAACAACGTATTTACTGCACCTGTAGATTCTTCCTCCTTTTGATTAGTAATCATGTTTTTTTTGGGGGTTCTGTATATCGAAGACAGAAGATATAGTTTAAATAATAAAAATACAAAAGTTTAAAATTTAATGCAGTAAATTTTCTCGCAAAAATACTGTTATTTATCGATAAATTGTGATAATATTCTACTAATTTCTACCATAAGAAAATTCGGCCTAATATTGGCCTTTTGCGTAATCTAAATTTAATTCCTTCTTAATTTCAGAAATTTTACAGAATCATATTTCTCATTTGTATCAAAATAATTTCATAATAAATTTTTTTGTTGTTTCTTATCCCACTTGGTAAACAGCAACATCTAGACCAAGTCCATGAACCAGTGTGTTCTCATGTAAGAGGGGGAGGGCAGCGTCTGACAGGATGCAGCACCTACAGATAGAAGTCTAACTGGCTCTGTGACGCTGACTTTTTATGGAGTAGGAGTGTTAGCCCTTCGCCTAACTTTCTACAGTCAAATTAGACTAGGACTTATAGTTTAAAGTAGATTCCGAACCACTTCAAACATCCACTGCACCGTCGGTACTCGAACCCGAAACCTGGCATCGAGCGCCAGAGCGCATGTCACTCGGCCATCAAGCCCTCGTAATAGGTTCATAATACCATCAATATGTTAACCGCATCGCTACCACGAATAATTAATCTAAGAACCACGTATAATGTCATTTGGTGGCTAGGCGCTTACAGATCTTAAGAGCATTAGCATAAAAGCAATCTTGCCGGATGTGCATTATCAGCCCCAAATCATTGTCCTTGAATGTTACATATTGTTCATCAACCTATCTTTGGGGGAATAGTTAGGATCTCACAATGTCTATTCAAGAATAAAGCCTTCTTTTATTATAAAAAATTAAAATTTCCTGTACAGCGTTGAAAATTTAATTTTATCTTTTTTTCCAAAATTTATATTTATAAGCTCTTCATTATACGAAGATTACAAACTAAATTTATATTGGAGCTTCTGTTTAAATTTAAAAGGTTTTCCGATCTTTAAGAAGACAGGGACAGGAACTTTTTCCAAATAATATGAATAAGGATCCAACGTGCCTTCCCGAAACAAACTATATAACCAACAGAGAAGAGTTCAAGGTTGATAGATCTTCCATTCAAGTACCTGGTGACCCTTACGTTAGACTTTGGTTTTGCAATTTTTCTTGTTTTTCCCTCCGTTCTACCTTGGAGAGGGAGAAAAGGGGAGTGGACAGTGGAGTGAATTGTTCCAGGCAGTACGGGGTACAGGGGGTACAAAGACCTTTAAACGAACTAGTTTTTTTAAGATGATTTTTAAATATTGATCATATAATTGTGTTTCGTGTGTTATGTGTTGTAGTTGTGTAGTACTGTCTTTTGCAATTTTAATAAATATGGCAGCTAAACATAGCATATTTATTTTAAGGAATAATATAGTTTTTATTCATGAACAATACTGAATTAAGACCACGCAATATCCGGCCCTAACTTGTATTATATTGTTTTCAAGGAAAATTTGCCTTTAATTCCAGCTATAAGGTTCTTCAAGTTTCATAGCCACACGAAGAACAGGTGTATTTTAGGGATTTTACAGACATTCAATTTAAAAATATATGTGGAAATTTGAAAAGACGAATTTCTATTATTTTTGAATTATTTGTTATAGTGAAAGGATGCTATTACTTTTTTTTTTTTTTTTTTTTACAATTACAATTTAAAACACACTAATACCTAACAGTCTCACGTTGAATTACAGGCTATTAAATAGAATCCGAAATTGACCGGCTTTAGTAAATACCATAACATATTCTACTTTATTATATTTTGCTAGGAATGAATATCAATCAAAATTGCAGATTTGTAATTCAGAAAAAAAATAAGAAAAAAATATTCAATATTTTATACAATCTCACTCTAATCATTTGCATTATGTTATAGCATTTCGTTTCCAGGGGAAAGGAATATATATTCTTTAAGTGCATAATAACAACGTATCATTCAAATCTGACAGAAGATAAGCAATGTCATGGATATTTACGCTAAATGCAATTAGTATCTTGTGCTGATGAAAACAACCTGTTATTCAAATCTGACAGCTGATAATCAGTGTCATAGATAATGAAACCTCATGAAATTATCATTGTCTGTTTGGCCTTTTACAGGTCGAAACAATTACAGATGGGATATGGACTACGTGCTGAGTGGTTGCATCGTGATGGGGGATAGACCATGGGCTGAGGAAGTGTCCACTCCAATGAGAAGTGAAAAGAAGCTGAACCCTCCTTGACGAATTTTTCTTAAATATGTATTTTCTGGAGAAGAAGGAGTGTTCTGCGTTGAGTCGACAAGAAGTGTTTTTCTCTTTTTTTCTGTGAAGTGACGGAACAGAACAGAGATGGACACCCCTCCCCCCTTGATGGATTGTTTTAAAAGAGGTTTTGGGTGATGAAGAGATTCTGTGACGAATCGATCAGAAGTGTTGTTTTTTTGAAGTGATTAAATAGGCCAGTGTATCCGCCTGTTTTACAAAGTGAGCCCATGTGGTTTCGTGTGTCACGCCGTGTGATATTAAGATCTGCCGCAGACCTGGTGCATTAGATTCGTCGAAGACTCGAGAACTCTGAAAATCACCGACCTTGGATTGAACTGCACTTGTGAATCAATTTTATATCTTTAATTTTCATTTCTTTGTAAAAGTATAATAACCCAGAATTTTGTATATATATGTTTAATGCTTATAAAATTAAAGTGCTCCTATGAACCTGAAGTGGCACCTTTCTTGTAGCCATTACAGATTTAGTATAGAACGAGACTTTACAATATTTTTTAAATATCAGCACAATCATATTAGAAAATTGAATGTTCATGTACACTTCACTATAAAATATCTTGAAAAATAAAGATACACCAAATTTTAAATGTAGAAGTTAAAATAAATCAGAATTAAGTAACAAGAAATAAATAATAACTTTTAAAACGCCTACCTCAGCGAACGTGACATTTAAATATTTCTTCGGGCATCTCACAGAAGCAACACAGGTCTTGGCAGAAAAACGTGCTTTATGTTAAAAATAAAACTGAATAACGATAAAGAATTCCCATAACGCAGTTATGTATTATTTTTCACATTTAAGTAAAACGTTTTCAATAGAAGAAAATTTAAATACAATTTTTTATATAATCTTTATATACAAGTCTAAATATAAATTTTGGGGGACAATGACAGTTAAATACAGGGTGATTATAATTAAAGTACCACTTTCAAAATGCTGTAAAAAAGAACCACTCGTCACAATGGGTTCAAATTTGAACTGAAGATACTTGAAGAAGGGGGAAACGGTATGGCCATCGAAAAAGTTTTAAGAATGTATTAATAGATGGCTCTGTAAGCGGCATAAAGAAACCAAATTATTTTGAATGGAAATGACAACGTTTTTGGCATGAGTTGCACATTAAACCAACTGTAGTGTTCAATGTGCTTGATTGTTTCGATTTTTTTGACGGAAAAAAATTATTTCCAAATCATTCAACAGTTGTGATACTATTAGAGAAAAGATCATCCACCACGGCAAGATAATATCAAATTGGGTGGGAAAAATCGGAGGAATTGTTTTGGAACTTTTTTTTTGATGCCACATCGTTACCCCTTCTTCAAGTATCTTCAGTTCAAATTTGAACTCATTTGCGACGAATGTTTATTTTTTTTACAGCATTTTGAAAGTGGGACTTTAATTATAATCACCCTGTAGATCTACTAAATTGAACAAAACATTTTAATTAAAGCACTAAAAATTTAATAAGCTGCAAACATTGTATATAAAACTATAATCCGATATTCATTATCTACCACGAAATATAAATAACAAATATGAGCTTAAAAAATAATTCTCTTTAAGTCTTCTTCGAATTTGCTCTTGGATATCGTTATACTTGACATACCTTACTTATCAGGATTACATATTTATTAGCAAATATCACTATTAAAACTTTTACTTCATGGAAGAATGATAATATTTATTACTTCTTTGTTTTCTATTGGGAGTGAAGTTTCTGATGCATATTTTAAGTTCTCGGGCATTTTGACAACTTTTTTATGCATACTTATGAAAGAATTATTTTAAGATTAAATTGTTGGTAATATTGAATCTGATATTATGGCTAAAGAACAGATCAAATGCTGCTTAGTTAAAATTTCGAAAATAAGTTGATGCAAAACAGGTTATATATTATATATTTTTCCGTGATAATAGAAATAGTAAATATAATAGCCTAAAATTAATAATAATAAAATAATATGAATATCTTAAACTAATATAAAGTTTAATAAAAATATTTACACAGAAGCAATATCATATTGAATAATGCTTATGTGTATTTTATTTTTGAACATTATAAAAATATGTTATATAAATTTGAACATAAAAAAAAAATAATGTCCTATTATTATTCACATTTTGCAGTTGTTTTATACTTATTCCATATGAAATAGGTAAAATGCTTAGATATAATAGGTTTTTTATTTTTATGTAATACTAACAAACATAAAAGTACTTTCCATATTTGCATAAAAAAAAAAAATGATAAAAACTTGTAAATATTTTTAATAATTACAAATTTATTACTTCGAATATAGCATAGAGAACAGTTTTCCAAGAATTCGACAAAAATATCAAGCAGTGTAACCTCTCCATTCGTATATCTGACAAGACTTACTATACTGCAGCGTATCAGCAGCTCGTTTATACTGACTGAACTTCCTCAAAAGTGGCCAGATTGTCTAGTGTGATTGAATGTCACATCTTTCTTTTTATTTTGGCTATCCTATTAACTTTTAATGTTGATCCATGTGCAATTAAAAATACAATAAATAAATGTTACACAACTTGGGCTAACTATAATTAATTCTATTTCCTTCTTTAATAATAGTGTTTGCTTTTACTCGTGGCTCAGTGGCAACGCGCATTGCCGATGAGCATGAGGGCGGAGGTTGAATCCCTGGCGGCTTTGTTGTAAACACCGTTCCAAAGCACGAGGAGACTCGATGGCGTTTATGATCTTCAGCATCTTGCCTTGCCTCCTTAGTCGAACTACCTGGGGGAGTTTTCCAGTTTTCTCCAATATGATACGAATATGCGAGTTAGTTCCCTCTAAAAGGTGCTCCCTCACAAGAGAAGCTGCCTTCCCCTCCCCATGAGACCACGTGGGTTCTTGGACTTGGTCTAGATGTTGACTTGATGATTAACGAACTGGACTTTCAAATTGGGAAAAACAAACTAACAAAACTAGCAAATATGCACAAAAAAATTAATAAATAAATAAACTAACTAACAAGAGCAACTCGGGGCTCAGTGGCAATACGCGCCTCTAGTGAGCATTAGGGCGGAAGTTCAATCCACTGGCAGCATTGTTGTAGACACTGTTTCAAGAAACGAGGAGACTAGATGGCCTTTGGGATGTTCAACCTCTTGCCTCGTTAATCGTTTGCCTCGTTCAGCCTCTTGCCTCATTTGTTGGGAGTTTTCAGGGGTTTCCTTCCATACGATACGCAAACGCGGGGTAGTTGCCCCTAAAAGTCCTCCCGGAAGGCTCTCTCCTTCTTCAATGACACGGAGCCAAGTCAGACTTCTACCTACGGGATCTCTATTACAACAGGGAACTGCCCCCCCCATCCTCCCTCCATAAGACCACACTTGGGTCTTGGACTTAGTCTAGATGCTGCTGTCTACCAAGTGGAATAAGAAAAAAAATAATATTTAGAAAAATGTTTAACAAAAAAAAAAAAAAAAAGGGTTTTATTTATTTATTTATTGTTTGGTTCTTATAACTTCTAAACTTTTCACTTTTAACACTTTAATGTTTAACCCTTTTTGGAGTAAATTTAAATTTCAAATTCATTCATTAAGTAACAGGAGAATCCTTTTACTTTTAGACTATTATTCAAAATAGACTACCTTCATCACGAGAAAGCATAAAAGTTCGTTTTTAATTTGATTTGAAAAGATCTCTATTATCTATTACAGAATCCTTGAAGAAAATCAACCAACCGGAATAGATTTTAAATTTTCTGCTCTTGGCTAGGTAGATCCTCGCAAAAACGGAAGAAAAGAAAATCGATTCCTGCTTTGGTTTTGCTATCTGCGAGAGAAAAATTTCTGGAGAAACGATTATTCTTCCTTGGTTGCTGACGCAAGAAAATCATTCAAAGACATTATTCGATTTAGATGAAGTTTTTGATGAATGCACTTTTCTAACGATCCAAACGGTGCAGATTACTTTTGAGTGGTTTGGAGGCGAGCTACTTGGGAATGCCTTCCGTGATATTCGCAATCAACGGCTAAAAGATCTGATTTCTTATCTTCGTAGGGCGCAGGCAATTTTTAAATATCTTTACAGATAAAATGTTTCATTTAATTCTCTCTATAGGTTCAATATAATTGTCGTTAGATCTAGCAATCACTTAAATATTCGTAATGTATTTTTTAAATTACTCCAAATGGTATTATGATTATTTAAATGTTTTTACTATTTAATGATTATTCAACAATAATTATTTAAATGTTTTACATTTCAATGATTATTCAACAATAATTATTTAAAATACTTTACAATTCAATGACTATTCAACAATGATTGTTTAAATGTTTTACAATTCAATGACTATTCAACAATAATTATTTAAATAGTTTACAATTCAATGATTATTTAAATGTTTTACTATTTAATGATTATTTAACAATAATTATTTAAATGTTTTTGCAATTCAATGATTGTTCAACAATAATTATTTAAATGTTTTACGGTTCAATGATTATTTAAATGTTTTGCAATTCATTCGGCAAAATAATATTTATTAACTAATAATATAAAATATTTTTCATAATGGTTCTATTTCTTTTCTTGCAAATCTTTTTAAAATTTTAAACATCAACTCAAAAGACTGGCAAAAAATTATATTGAAAAAAGCTTTTTCATGAAAGTATAAAACAAATCAGATTTTTTTAAACTTACAATGACAAAAAGAAAATTTCCGTTTATTGTTTTATAGATCAGCTATCACGATGTTAATAATAAATAATAATGAAACCAATGCATGAATTAGTTTTTCATAAAAGATGAAAATTCATGCTTTACAATGTTTATCTCAGAAATACTATAATAATGTATTGGCTGGCACATATACATTAAGAGTTTAATATTAGTATATAAGAAATTATTGATAAATTAAATAAGGAGAGCATCGATGTTAAAAATCTTCATTTTTAAAACTATATTGACAACAAAAATTTTCCTCACTTTTTATCCTAATGCTGGTGTTTCAAAATGGCGGATATTTCGAATTGAGGTCATTTTCAACTATTAAGACAAATAAGTAACAGATTCCTCACTTTTTATCCTAATGCTGGTGTTTCAAATGGCGGATATTTCGAATTGAGGTCATTTTCAACTATAAAGACAAATAAGTAACAGATTCCTCACTTTTTTATCCTAATGCTGGTGTTTCAAAATGGCGGATATTTCGAATTGAGGTCATTTTCAACTATTAAGACAAATAAGTAACAGATTCCTCACTTTTTTTATCCTAATGCTGGTGTTTCAAAATGGCGGATATTTCGAATTGAGGTCATTTTCAACTATTAAGACAAATAAGTAACAGATTCCTCACTTTTTATCCTAATGCTGGTGTTTCAAAATGGCGGATATTTCTTGAATTGAGGTCATTTTCAACTATAAAGACAAATAAGTAACAGATTCCTCACTTTTTTATCCTAATGCTGGTGTTTCAAAAATGGCGGATATTTCGAATTGAGGTCATTTTCAACTATTAAGACAAATAAGTAACAGATTCCTCACTTTTTTATCCTAATGCTGGTGTTTCAAAATGGCGGATATTTCGAATTGAGGTCATTTTCAACTATTAAGACAAATAAGTAACAGATTCCTCACTTTTTATCCTAATGCTGGTGTTTCAAAAATGGCGGATATTTCGAATTGAGGCCATTTTCAACTATTAAGACAAATAAGTAACAGATTCCTCACTTTTTTATCCTAATGCTGGTGTTTCAAAATGGCGGATATTTCGAATTGAGGTCATTTTCAACTATAAAGACAAATAAGTAACAGATTCCTCACTTTTTTATCCTAATGCTGGTGTTTCAAAATGGCGGATATTTCGAATTGAGGTCATTTTCAACTATTAAGACAAATAAGTAACAGATTCCTCACTTTTTTTATCCTAATGCTGGTGTTTCAAAATGGCGGATATTTCGAATTGAGGTCATTTTCAACGATAAAGAAAAATAAGTAACAGATTCTCACTTTTATCCTAATGCTGGTGTTTCAAAATGGTGGATATTTCGAATTGAGGTCATTTTCAACTATTAAGACAAATAAGTAACAGATTCCTCACTTTTTTATCCTAATGCTGGTGTTTCAAAATGGCGGATATTTCGAATTGAGGTCATTTTCAACTATTAAGACAAATAAGTAACAGATTCCTCACTTTTTTTATCCTAATGCTGGTGTTTCAAAAATGGCGGATATTTCGAATTGAGGTCATTTTCAACTATAAAGACAAATAAGTAACAGATTCCTCACTTTTTTTATCCTAATGCTGGTGTTTCAAAATGGCGGATATTTCGAATTGAGGTCATTTTCAACTATAAAGACAAATAAGTAACAGATTCCTCATTTTTTTATCCTAATGCTGGTGTTTCAAAATGGCGGATATTTCGAATTGAGGCCATTTTCAACTATAAAGACAAATAAGTAACAGATTCCTCACTTTTATCCTAATGCTGGTGTTTCAAAATGGCGGATATTTCGAATTGAGGTCATTTTCAACGATAAAGACAAATAAGTAACAGATTCCTCACTTTTTATCCTAATGCTGGTGTTTCAAATGGCGGATATTTCGAATTGAGGTCATTTTCAACTATTAAGACAAATAAGTAACAGATTCCTCACTTTTATCCTAATGCTGGTGTTTCAAAATGGCGGATATTTCGAATTGAGGTCATTTTCAACTATTAAGACAAATAAGTAACAGATTCCTCACTTTTTTATCCTAATGCTGGTGTTTCAAAATGGCGGATATTTCGAATTGAGGTCATTTTCAACTATAAAGACAAATAAGTAACAGATTCCTCACTTTTATCCTAATGCTGGTGTTTCAAAATGGCGGATATTTCGAATTGAGGTCATTTTCAACTATTAAGACAAATAAGTAACAGATTCCTCACTTTTATCCTAATGCTGGTGTTTCAAAATGGCGGATATTTCGAATTGAGGTCATTTTCAACTATTAAGACAAATAAGTAACAGATTCCTCACTTTTATCCTAATGCTGGTGTTTCAAAATGGCGGATATTTCGAATTGAGGTCATTTTCAACTATAAAGACAAATAAGTAACAGATTCCTCATTTTTTTATCCTAATGCTGGTGTTTCAAAATGGCGGATATTTCGAATTGAGGCCATTTTCAACTATAAAGACAAATAAGTAACAGATTCCTCACTTTTATCCTAATGCTGGTGTTTCAAAATGGCGGATATTTCGAATTGAGGTCATTTTCAACGATAAAGACAAATAAGTAACAGATTCCTCACTTTTTATCCTAATGCTGGTGTTTCAAAATGGCGGATATTTCGAATTGAGGTCATTTTCAACTATAAAGACAAATAAGTAACAGATTCCTCACTTTTTTATCCTAATGCTGGTGTTTCAAAATGGCGGATATTTCGAATTGAGGTCATTTTTCAACTATTAAGACAAATAAGTAACAGATTCCTCACTTTTTATCCTAATGCTGGTGTTTCAAAATGGCGGATATTTCGAATTGAGGTCATTTTCAACTATAAAGACAAATAAGTAACAGATTCCTCACTTTTTTATCCTAATGCTGGTGTTTCAAAAATGGCGGATATTTCGAATTGAGGTCATTTTCAACTATAAAGACAAATAAGTAACAGATTCCTCACTTTTTTATCCTAATGCTGGTGTTTCAAAATGGCGGATATTTCGAATTGAGGCCATTTTCAACTATAAAGACAAATAAGTAACAGATTCCTCACTTTTTTTTATCCTAATGCTGGTGTTTCAAAATGGCGGATATTTCGAATTGAGGTCATTTTCAACGATAAAGACAAATAAGTAACAGATTCCTCACTTTTTTTATCCTAATGCTGGTGTTTCAAAAATGGCGGATATTTCGAATTGAGGTCATTTTCAACTATTAAGACAAATAAGTAACAGATTCCTCACTTTTTTTATCCTAATGCTGGTGTTTCAAAATGGCGGATATTTCGAATTGAGGTCATTTTCAACTATTAAGACAAATAAGTAACAGATTCCTCACTTTTTTATCCTAATGCTGGTGTTTCAAAATGGCGGATATTTCGAATTGAGGTCATTTTCAACTATAAAGACAAATAAGTAACAGATTCCTCACTTTTTTATCCTAATGCTGGTGTTTCAAAATGGCGGATATTTCGAATTGAGGTCATTTTCAACTATAAAGACAAATAAGTAACAGATTCCTGACTTTTTATCCTAATGCTGGTGTTTCAAAATGGCGGATATTTCGAATTGAGGTCATTTTCAACTATAAAGACAAATAAGTAACAGATTCCTCACTTTTTTATCCTAATGCTGGTGTTTCAAAATGGCGGATATTTCTGAATTGAGGTCATTTTCAACTATTAAGACAAATAAGTAACAGATTCCTCACTTTTTTATCCTAATGCTGGTGTTTCAAAATGGCGGATATTTCTGAATTGAGGTCATTTTCAACTATAAAGACAAATAAGTAACAGATTCCTCACTTTTTTTATCCTAATGCTGGTGTTTCAAAATGGCGGATATTTTGAATGGAGGTCATTTTCAACTATTAAGACAAATAAGTAACAGATTCCTCACTTTTTATCCTAATGCTGGTGTTTCAAAATGGCGGATATTTCGAATTGAGGCCATTTTCAACTATTAAGACAAATAAGTAACAGATTCAGCTTTGCCCAGGAATAACTTGCAAGGGGGGGGAACAGGACTATATTTTTGCACAACACCTTTGAGCGAACACTCTCGAGAATAGCATCTTCTTCCTCGAATCAAACAGAAAGACACTCCCTCCTACAGATTTATAATGCCCCAGCATATACATTGAAGCTCTAATTTCACTATTTGACATAAAAATTCAAGGCGCTAACCACTAGACCGCGCAGACAGTTATTAGTTCATGTAAGCATGGCCAAAAAATTTACTAATTTCGTCATTAGCTGTGAACATTAAATTTATCGACATTGTCTACCAAAAAAATTTTTCATTATTATATTCTAATGCTGTTATTTTCAAATGTCAGCATTTTGAGGACCGAGGTTATTTTCAAGAACAACGGTAAAATATGAGGATATTGTCATTTGTTTAAATGGTGCCCTCTTTTATCTTTTTCCTTCGTCTTAAAAGAAAGAATTTACCTCCTAAAATTCTTTCGTTTGCGAAATTTTTCACATTTTTCTTTCATGATCTGATAATTCTTTTATATTGCTTCTTTTTTCGCAACGGAGATCTCGTTTCGCACGTAACACACCATTAACAGACCCCTGAAGGTAGAGATAAAGATGTTATTGTTTTGCAGAAGATCTTTCAGGGGTAACTACTTCCTTAACTCCAGTGGATAATTGAAATACTGCCCTCTTACATGCTAGATATATTGTTATTGTTGATTTAGAAAATATGTTTCGTTACGAAATCGAAATTTTCTCATTGCATTTCAAAAAAAAAAAAAATTTTTTTTTTTTAATAATATTTCTCTATTTTAAATATATAAATTGCTATAAACTTGAGTTCTGGGCAATTTGAATATTTTCACAATTTATTTCATATTATTTTCTAAATAATAATACATAATCTAAATTTTGACTTTTGATTTTATAAAGTACTACATATTTCAGTGCATAAATCAGACATTTTTAATAATTTTTCTAAAATTAAAATTAGGGGGTCGGCTTATATACGAATCCTAATCTCTCAAAAATTTTTAATATTTTCTGTTAGTCGATTGTAAGCCAATATGAATTAATTTTGACTTTTGACTCTTATAAGTACTACATATTTCAGTGCATAAATCAGACATTTTTAATACTTTTTCTAAAAATTAAATTAGGGGGTCGGCTTATATACGAATCCTTTAATCTCTCAAAAAAATGTTAATATTTTCTGTTAGCCGATTGTAAGCCAATATGAATTAATTTTGACTTTATACTACATATTTCAGTGCATAAATCAGACATTTTTAATACTTTTTCTAAAATTAAATTAGGAGGTCGGCTTATATACGAATCCTCTAATCTCTCAAAAAAATGTTAATATATTTTCTGTTAGCCGATTGTAAGCCAATATGAATTAATTTTGACTTTATAAAGTACTACATATTTCAGTGCATAAATCAGACATTTTTAATACTTTTTTCTAAAATTAAATTAGGGGTTATTATATACGAATCCTCTAATTTCTCAAAAAAAATTTTAATAGTTTCTGTTAGCCGATTGTAAGCCAATATGAATTAATTTTGACTTTTGACTTTATAAAGTACTACATTTTTCAGTGCATAAATCAGACATTTTTAATACTTTTTCTAAAATTAAATTAGGGGTCGGCTTATACGAATCCTCTAATTTCTCAAAAAAAATTTTAATATTTTCTGTTAGCCGAATGTGCCAATATGGCTAAATATAGTAAGGTTTTTATGTCGTTTATATTGCTTACGTTTATGTAAAAAAACAGTGATTTTAAATAAATTCGTTGTTCGTTTTATGGTTTTAATTTCGTTTGTCACTATAAGGTCCTTTTTTGCCCACTTTTAGGGTATTGAGACCACGCAGTTTCCGCACCACTAACAAACATCCATGTCACCGCCAGGATTCGAACCTGAAACCTGTGATACGGGTTTGTTGCGTTCCATTAAAACAAAAAAAAAATTTGATGCTAGCGAAAAGTTCGCCCGGTTTACGAAAAAAAGTATCAAATTGTACACCAGAAAAAGTAATAGAATACCACAAATAATTAGCACACAAAAATATTCTTTAGTATTTTAACTTAGTTCTCGGATGTTTTGAAAGCAACTTTTATGTAAAAAGATTAAAAAAAAAAAAAAAAGATAAAAAAGTCGTATAAATCCTTCAAAGTCCGTATCTTTTCGTTCGCGTTTTTTTTTTCATTTCGACTTATATAAGAGATAATAAAAAAAAAAAAAAAAAAAAAAATGCACTCTTGCTTATTCAGATATCGGCTTATATACAATACTATAAAACTATACTGATATTTCATACTGTCATATTATTTTAGTTTTATTATTATATATTTTAAAATAATATTTTTCAATTAAAAAGTGAAATGTTTTTTATTATTATCTGTAGTATATACAGAAAGTCGTATTATTTAAAATACTACTTAACGAACATTAAATAATGTAATAAAACATCATAGAGAAATAAAATGAACAAATATCTATTTCTAAATAGTTTTCCTAGATGGCGACACTGTACTTTACAATTTTTTGAAAATTGCTTTTTGCACAAATTTTGTTTAATGTCCCTGTTTCTGAAACTGTTTGAATCGGGCTCATGGTATATCAAAAATCAAAGGTGAATCTCTCCTCATTTAATAATTAATAATTTTTATTAAAAATAATAGTTATAATAACTGTGAAAAAAAGGTTTATCGAAAAAAAAAAAAAAAAAAAGAATACTTTTGACATTTTAAATTTAATTTATGCTTATCTTTTGAAAAAGGTATTTTTACACTGCATGAAATTGATTTTGAAAATAATTATGATAATACGACAAAAATACGATGAAAATTCAGCATAACTATATTACGGAACTTTGGAATAAAAAAATATATTATGGCTTATTTTTTAAATAATTAACTAACTTTAATAAACTCTATTCTTATTTTCGAATTGTATTTTTTTACATATTTAAAACACTTTTAAAATTTTACGATAAGCATTTTAATTATATTAAGTGTACATTATGTAATTTTCTTTCATATTTTATGTTTATATCAGTAGTATTTGAATCCACGAAATACTTAACAAGATGTACACTTATTTAATATTCAAAAGGCCTGATGTGCAAATGCAAATTCTCAAGGCGAAATTTTACGAATAATTTCCTTATTATAAATGATTTACCATTCTACAATTATTTATGCATAGAATGGGTATCGTTATGTTGCTTAAATGCAAAAAAAAATTTTACAAATAAAAGAATTTTTGAAAATTCACACAAATATTATAATAATAATTAATAATAATAATAATGGTAAATAATTATTTTATAATATATAATTAAAAATTATATAATATATTTTTAATAATAATATTATTAAAAATAATATTATTATAAATAATATTATTTATAGTAATAATATAATATTTATATATTTATAAAAAATAATATAATAATAATAATATTATTTTTAATAATTATATCATAATATATAGTTATACTCATATACTCATAGAAATGAGTATTTCATGGCACAAATATTACCCATAATTGTTTTACCAGAAAATATCATTAAAATATTTTTTAAGAAAATGTATATTACCTGACATATAAAATTATATTTTACCAAGATTATACTATAAATATTCCTTAAAAATGAAACTGTATCTGACTCAATTTCATAAAAAATTTCACACTTTTACGACGATTTATGATTTACGATTTTTTTTTTCACGATTTTTACGACGAAATTGTATCCTACATATGAACTAATCGCATTCTGTAAACATTTAATTGATTTCCAATTAGTTATATATAACAAAAATATTCTGTAAACAAAAACTTATATTTCTTGGTTTAAAAACAGCACTCTACATTATTTTAATTTTATTTTAAAAACCATTAGTTAATTTCGAAGTATACATATGTATTTATGTCTCAGACAAATAAATGTTTACTTTCATATGTATCCATCTAACTGTCGAACAAATAAAGATTTTATGAAGATCTAATAAATGAATGCAAGAATTTCTGTTACTTTTAAATAAAAATGAATTACGATTGACTATTGTTTTTTAATGGATATAAAACAGAACTTTTTTTTTTTATTAAAAGGCAGGTAAATTCGAAAATTAAAAATGGTATGGTCAAGTTGAAAACGAATATCTGGCTAGAATACTTGCTCCGTTACTACTGATATTTTGTATTTTCCCTTTGTACGATTTAAGCCGGCACACATTTCATTTTAGTATTAGTAGTTAATTTAAAAATATATTTGAAACTTGCATAAAATATTCAAAAATATATATTTTTACAAAGTATGATAAAATATTTAGAATTGAAAAAAAAAAAAATAAATTGTTTGATATGAAATGAAGCATTGTTTTCATACTATTACTAACAGATGGCAGCACGAACTAAAGATTAAAATTGCAGTTTATAAACAACAAATTGAAGTGAAGTGATCAGCAAGGTTTCCAAAGATAGCAAAAGAAATTTTCACAATTTAAAAAGAATTTTCATAGCACAATATTTGTAAATACGCTTTTCCATTGATTTTTACTTTAATTGCAGCCTGGTTGTCGTGAATCTAATGTAATCGGATCTTCTTTTTAAAAACTTATCCATTTTCTTCCTAAGTTGAAAATGATCATATGATAAATTTCTCAACGATAAACAATATACATGAGTAATTTAAGAAATATTCATGAGATGAAAAAATGTTATTAAAAGAATCGAATTTTTAACGCATTTTTAAACAAAGTATGTAAAAAATCGTTTTATAACCAATAATATATAATACAAAATTAAAATTTACTTTACAAAACAAAACTAATATTATATATAATTACTCATATGAATTTATTTTTATTAAAGTAAATTCATTATAAAAGAGCGTATCAATTAATTAACATAATAATTAAAAACATATATTTTGGCTCTGAATACAATTGCGGAATTTTAAATAATATATATTAATAAATTACTACGTGTGTGTTTGACAAAATAAAGTATGGAATTAGGTAGAAAATGTTACAAAGGATCCAATAATATTCAAGAGATTTTTTTTTTTTTTTTTTTTGTCTTTCACTTAGATATTTAATTTTTGATTTTTCTTTTTAGCCAATTTTATACAAGATTGATTTTATTATGCAATTTTAAAAAATATACGCCAAGTTGATGCATATATTATATTCATAAAAAGTAACTTTTTTTTTTTTTTTTTAGTGTCCTTAGAAAGATAATATAATCGGGGTCTCCCCCCCTTCCTTCTAAAAACATCTGACTTAACAGTTCTTTACATTGGCCCATTAACTTCCCGGCCACTGTATAATGAGAAACACCATATCCATTACTCAATATTTTTTAAGAAAGACAGAAGGGAAAAAAAGTAATACCATATGTTTTCCAAATAAACTTACAGGCATAAACTGTTCCACATTTGCGTTACAATTCAGAGAACTCCATCTAACAGTCCGATTGTTGCACTTTTTAATAATTACTAGAAAGTCTACGAGCTTTTCAAAACAGTGATGGATTAACAAGTATGCATGCTCTTTTCGATTTAACAATAAAATATAATTAATATTATTAACCCTTGCACTCGAAGCTGCGATTTTAGTGAAAAGATCATATTCACATGTAAGTTTGATATATGCATTAAAGGAAACGCATTATTTATATTGTTATTTGCATTGTCGGAGCCTCCAGCTTGAAGACAAATTTAAATGGCTCCACCCGGAGCCCCGGAGTGCAAAGGGTTAACAATAGACTAAAAATATAGGTAGATAGATAGATTAGATCTAGATTTTTTTTTTTATGTAGGATAAATGCAAATTCAAAGTGTCCGAAAGTTAGTGTCACTAAAAATTAGCAAATCAAAAATCAATCAAAATAAATTATAAAAAATTTTGCGTAAAAGTTAAAAAAAAACAAAAAAAAAAAAAATTAAAAAAAAAACCCCTCAAAAATCAAGTTTTTTTTAAATTCCCTATTTATGACTATTTTTATTTTGAAAATTTAAATTTTAAAATTAATTTTCTATGTATTTATAGTATTTGATTTATGTAAATTGCATTAAAATATACTTGCCCTTGAGAATAACGTTAAGTCTAATAATCTAACAATCTTACATCAGACCTTTCTTGCAAATTATTTACGATCGTGACTAAGATCTCTCTAATTGTGCAATTTGATTTTTTAAATTATTTTTATTTCATTTGTGATTTTTTGAAGGTCTGTCTTAACAATCTCCTAATAAAGTTTTCTAAATCTTCGACTACTTTTTAAAATTTCCCGCAGAATCCCTTTTGGCTCGCTTTTTAACTTTTTGTACCCAACTAAATAAATATTTCACTATTCTATTTATTATTATTACTATAAAAGCACGGAAATACTAGACTCCTTCATACTTTGAATCTAATATTTATAATATTTATTCTTAATCTCAAAGTTTGGAAACAATAGATTCATTCAAGTGACTTGTTTTTGAATATTTTTATTTATTATCATGTGTGAACATGATGTTGTCCTGATTAGATGTCCGTGGTCACACCAAAAATGAAGCAATAAACTTAAAAGTAAATAAGAGTGTAAGTTATTATTTAAAACAGATTAATCTCCACTCGAAACATAACATGGATAAACTTTAATTTCAAAAACTTCTATTTAAAATAAACTCTTGATTTTCACATGATTTTATTTATGTGTGTTTTTAAAACTGTGATGAAATAGGTGTTGCTAAATGTAGTGAGTGACCCATTTAAAGTACATACTTTGTAGTTCATTTTAAATTGTCCGGCTTTCAAAATATAAACAGATTATTGTTTCAATATTCTCAAAACAGGGCCAGAATGGCCGAGTAGTTATTAGTGCTCTGTACCACAGGTTTCGTGTTCTAGTCCCGGCGGTGCCATGGATGTTTGCAGTGGTTCGGAAACCACTTTAAACCGTAGGTCCAGGTCTAACAAGATCGTAGAGCGTTGCGGAGGCATTGTTACTCCGCGTCCGTGGCTTATCTTCAAGTGACACGCGCCCCCTGGGTAACGCAAAGTCAGTAACGTCTGTGCAGCGCTTGCCTTAAGACAGCTGTCTAAGTGTTTTCCAGCTGCATTAAAAGGAGAGAAAAATATATTCTCAAAACTGTGCCTAGGGATTAGTTTATGTTTATAAAAGTTATAACCATCACTTAACAAACTTCTTTGTCGGAAATGAGTAGTGCTTCTTGTAGTATTCGAATAATTTCTTTTTTTCATTTTTTTCCTAATGCAGCTGACAATATAGAGACAGTTATCTTTATGCCATAAGCAAGGGCGGCATCGCTGTTACTCATTTAGCACTAACCCAGGTTGGAAAGGCACGTGTAGCTTGAAAATATGCTACGGAGGCGAGAAACACACCCCAACAACGCTCTACGATCCTTTTAGAGCGGATTCCGAACCACTTCAAGCATCCATGGCACCGCCGGGACTCGAACTAACCCGACAAATGTGATACTGCGCCCAGAGCACTAGCCACTCAGCCATTAGGCCCACCTTTTTTTTCTTCATAAAGTGCTACAGCTATTAAATTTTGTTATATTCTGTCGTTATTGAATTAGATAGTTCTTGTGGGAATTGCGCAATTTAGGGCTCCAATTCAACAAGTATCTTTTCCGCGCCAAATAGAATCGCTAAATCCACAGTATTTTGTAACCGCAGGAAGCAACAGCAAGGGAAAAAAATCGCCAAATAAAGAAGAACCCTAAGGTGCAGAACTCCCGTTTTTGTATTCTAAGCAATTGTTCATAAATTTCTTTTGTTATCTCGTCCAACATAATATGTTCACATATGATAAATTAAATTCGTGAAAAAAATGTTTAGTTTTTGATTTTTTTAATTATTTATTTTTTTGTTTGGTTTGCAAAATCATTGCCTAAATTATATGAGCTCTTTAAAAACTACAGTATATGACTGTTAACCCATTTATTTAGCATTTGTTTTGATCTCATAAGTTTTCATTTTATCTTAACCTGTATTGAAATATTCGCTTTTAAAATTTCACACATTATACACACACACACTCGCTAGACTGATAGATCACAACAAAGCAACAACAATCATGATGAATCATAAGCATTATATTCAAATGAGACTTATTTTAAACCTGCTGAACAATGGTTATTATTAAATGCGATAAATTTAAGCAGTTATCAAGGTGAAAATTTCAGATCAAATATAAAAAGTGTCTCGAGACATGGCAGCATTATATCCTTCAACATAAAATCATGCAATTAAAATATATTTACTTTTTATAGGTTTAATTGTAGGAAAATTCAAACTAAAAAGAAGCCACCGGTTAACATTTTATAATATTTTGTTTTGAAATGCAAGAAAGTATAAAAATTCTCTGGAAACAGTTTTTAAAATTTTTATTTTAATTTAACCTCAAGGTTTTTATTTTAAATATTTATATTTCTATTGCCAAAAAATTTCGATTTCTCAATTATTTTAGAAATCCTATAAAAAAAAAAAAGTTCTTAAAATTTTTTTTTTTAACGAGTAGACAAATTTGGCATTATTCCAAGAAAAGAATATATATATATATATATATATTCTGAATAAATAAATTGTAAGTGAAAATACGTTCCCATAATTTCCTAACACAATTTTTATTAACTATAATACCATATTGCCCCTAAGATGTTGTTTCTTATCCCACTCACTTGGTCGACAGCAACATCTAGATCAAACCCACGAACCAGTGTGAAAGGACATGCAACATGAAAGGACATGAAAGGACAGGCAACTTCTGTTGTGATGGAGCACCCGTAAGTAAAAGTAGGACTTCTGCTCCGTGACGCTGAAGTGGAGGGCAGTGTCTTCCGAAGGGAATACACCACATTTACGTATCGTATAGGAGAAAACCCTGAAAATGTAATGTTTTTTTTTTTTTTTTTTTTTGTAATAATTTTTTCTTTTTAATTTCTAAATTAACTTAGTTAAAGAAATGCTATATTGAATTATTAGTGTTTTCCATTTAAAAATCATCTGAAATGAATCTTTATAATTCAAATTTTCCCGTTTATTATTTTCAAAGAATTTCAGAAATTTTGTCAAAAAATTTAAGTATTGTCTTATAATTTATAAATATAAATAAATAATATGATTTGTAACATTATCCCTTCTTTACTGGCATTACAGCCTTGAGCCTCCAACACAACAGCTCTCCATCTGTCTCGCTCAATGCCAATCTCTTCCAGTTAATAATTTTCAGTTTTCTAAGATCCTCTTCGACACTATCCACCCACTTTTCCTTGGACTTCCTCTCTTCCTATTGCTGAACAATTTACTTAACACAGTCATTTTAATGATGGTTTCCCTCATCTCTGCCATGCACATGTCCGAGCCAGCTGATTCTTTGTGATTGGATGCATCTCACAATGTCTCTGTTTTTAATTAGGTGTTCAATTTCTTTGTTTTGTCTTCTAATCCATATAGTATTATCAACTCTTTGTCTAAAAAAATTTTTCTCAAATTTTTTCTCTGAAAGGCCGTGCTATAATCCAAGTTCTTAGCGTTTAATGTCCACGTTTCTCCAGCATAATTGACAATCGGCCTTAATAGAGTCTTATAAATCAAAAGATTTGTTTTCCATGCAATAAATCTGTTGTTATTCAACTTTTATTGACGTAAAATGCTCGATGACCGTCTTGTGCTCTTTCACATACTTCTCTGTGGATACTATTGTCTTGATTTGTAGCATTATTCTCATAAAATTAGGAATCTAACTAACATTTATTGATTATATGCATTGTAATTTATTGCAATCAAACTTTTATAATTATAAAAATGTATTTAAATACTTAACTATTTTTCTGCGCATTGTAATGAAATATAACTTGCCTTAGCGAAATCCCAGCGAAACTGGAAGTAGATATTTATCGTAAACGATTCAATAATATTGTTAATTATTAATCTTCATTTTCCAGTACCAAAATAAATTAAATTATTGAATATAAAAATTTATTCAACATCCTCATCAACAGCCCAGAGTGAGCCAAGGCTTTCCTTTGAAGAGATTTCCATGCATTCCTCTGGGTGATAATGGTTCTCCAATTACTTTTAGTACAGCAAAATTCTTCTCAACTGCGTCTATCCATCGCAATCTGGGTCGTCCTCTTCCTCTTTCTGCCTGTGGTTTTGCCAAAATGAACCTTTTTACAGGGTTTAAATCGTTCATTCTAAATATATAAGCAGCCCAGTTTAATCTATTGATCTTAATCAGTTTTATAATATCTGGGTCTTTGTAGCATTTATAAATTTCTGCGTTGTAATGTCTTCTTTAACAATCACTTTCCCTAACACCTCCAGCCCTTAAAATCAAATAGACCCAAATGGGCTTCATCAGATCTTGTCAAAGTCCGTATTTCAGAGCCATAGGCCAAAATAGGTCTAATGAGTCTTTTATATAACAAGAATTTAGTTTTTCTGCTTATGAACTGTGATTTAAACAGATCTCTTAACCCGTAAAATGCCTTATTGGCAGACAAAATTCTGTTTTTATTTCAAGTAAGATATTATTTTGACAAAAATTTATTACTGTAATTTATTTGAAACGCAATACAGATTTTTTTTTTTAATAGATTATTCTTATATTTAAGTTATATAAACATTAATTTTTTTTCAAATGTTTTCACTCTTACAAATAACATAAAAAGAAGTGGCAAGGAACAGTTACCATGAAATTGGATGTTTTATTTACCCAAAGAAACTGCGCTATTCTGTTCACATCTAACCTACTACCTGAATACAAATGTAAATAAATCCAAACATAAAAAGTTAAAAAAGATAAAAAAACATTCACTCATTACATCACACGAATAATTAGAAATTAGAATAAATTATTATTGCTATTTTGTAATCAAAAATTTTATAATTATAAAAAGGCTCTTAAATCCTTAACTATTTAACTGTGCATTGTAGTAAAACATAGCTACGAAAGTATAATCACAAAGAAACTGGAAGTAGATATTTATCGTAAACAATTCAATAATATTGATAATAAGTAATCTTCATTTTTAACTACCGAAATAAATTAAATTAGTGAATGTAAAATTTACTGCTATAATTTATTTGAAATGCAATAAAATATTTTTTTTTAAAAGATTATTCTCCTTTCTTAGTTTTTTTCTTTTTCTAATATAGCTGGCAGACTCTTAGATAAATGTTTTGGATGCCTTAAGGCAAGCGCTGTACCAACGTTACTCACTTAGCATTACCCAGGAGGTGCGTGTAGCTTGAAGATTAGCTACGGACACGGAGTAAGAGTGCCCCGCAACGCTCTACAATCTTGTTAGACCGGCTTAAAGTGGATTCCGAACCACTACAAATATCCATGGGGCAGCCAGGACTCGAACCCGAAACCTGTGGTACCGAGCGCCAGAGAGCTGGCCATCGGCCCATTCAGGCCCCTCTTTCTTATTTAACAAGTTATATGAACATTATGTTTTTCAAATGTTTTCATTCTTACAAATGACATTAAAAAATAACAACAAGAATAACAAATACCCATGAAATTGGATGTTTTGTTTACCCCAAGAAAATTCACTATTCTGCTCAGATCTAACTACTACTTGAATACAAATGTAAATAAATCCAAACATAAAAAGTTAAGAAAAAAAACCCAAAAAATTCACTCATTACATCACACGAACAATTAGAAATCAGAATAGATTATCTTTTCTATTTTGTAGTCAAACATTTTATAATTATAAAAATGTTTGAAATCTTTAACTATATCGCTGTGCATTGTAATAAAATATAGCTACGTATGTATAATCACAACGAAATTAGAAGTAGATAGTTATTGTAAACAATTCAATAATAATGATAATTATTAATATTCCTTTTTCGGTACCGAAATGAATTTAATTATTGAATGAAAATAGGTATTACTATAATTTATTTGAAATGCATTAAAGGGGTTTTTTTTTTATTTCTCTCTCTTTTCTTAAATAGATCATTCTTCTTTCTTAGGGGGCCTGATGGCCGAATGACTAGCGCTCTGGCGCTCGGTACCAAAGGTTTCGGTTCGGCTCCCGGTGGTGCCATGGATGTTTGTAGTGGTTCGGAATCTAATTTAAATTGTAGGGTGCGGTCTGTTTAACGCACAAGATGACCGTAGAGCGACAACCCAAATCTCCTTTCTTAGTTAACAAGTTATATAAACATTATGTTTTTAAATATTTTCACTCTTACAAATAACATTAAAAAAATAGTGGCAAGGAACAGCAAATAGAATAACCATGAAATTGGATGTTTTGTTTACCCAAAAGAAACTGCATTATTCTGCTCACATCTAACCTATTACTTGAATACAAATATAAATAAATCCAAACATAAAAAGATTTAAAAAAAAAATTCGCTCATTACATCACACGAATAATTAGAAATCAGAATAGATTATTATTTGTTATTTTTGTGGTGGACATGCCTGTAGAAGGTGCCCTCGAAATGCTGGCCAGTAATCGCCGCCCTTGAAATAAGGAAGGTCAGTAGCCCTTTGCGGGCAATAAAAAAAAAAAAGAACAATTTTGAATAAACAAAATAGTTCCAGGCGTTAGACGAGTCGAGTCTGCCCGCAGATGGAAAGCGAATGTATAAAAATATCACCTGTCGGCCTTGGCCCTAGAAGCGAGATTGATTTTGGAAAAAAAAAAAAAAAAAAGAACATCAAAAGAACGCGTGGAATAAACTAACTGTAAAAGGAAATCTGATTGTTTAATTCTTGGAAAAACGGTATTCGTTTTTTGAAGGAGAACGGCTTCTATCTGCAACCGGACGGAAACTGAAAACAGCTGTTTTTAATCCGTTACAACTACAGTCACATCAACAAATAGCGCGACATTTGTCAGATGGAAACGAATGCCGACAAGCTTTTGATTTGGTAAAGGATTAAATTTTTGCGAAGAAATAGAATTGTTATTAAAAAAAAAAAAAGGAATCAATACGATGTGTTAGAACATGTGAAACATTGATTGATAATATAATTCACCTGGAAAATGTCAACTTTGGATTATACGAAAACACAGTAGTCCCAAAAAGTAAAGGGTCTCCTATATCTTTTTTCCAATGACATAGTTTGGATGTAACTTCCGTTGATGAATCTATATTATATGAGCTATCTATATTGATTCAAAGTACCATATCAAGTAGGTGTTGATTGGACATCTCTAAAAAAAGTGATCCCCAAATCTGCCATCAGCCGGACGGCCAATTGGTTAGCCCTCTGGCCTTTGGTACCATGGGCTTCATATTGGGTTCATAGTCACACGCTTCAGGTGACATGGATGTTTGTGAGTGGTTCGGAATCCACATTAAACTGTAATGAATGTCCAGTCTAATTAGCCTAAATTGTGTACAAAATGATCGTAGAGCTATATACGAAACCAAACCACAAATCTACCATTCAAAATAAATAGTTAGTATACGTAACAAAAGATCCTCAAGTTAAAAAAAATATTAGCTGGTCCATTCGATATGAATAAAATCTGAATCGATTCGATGGTAATTGGTATACTGTTTAGGATTGCCAGATGGTACTGATTTCCTTTTATACATATAATAAGGAAATTCAAGACAGCACACGATACGGATTAACATTAGCACAACAAATTGGGGTTCTTTTAGCAAAGTTTTCATTAAATTAGTGGATTTCATTGGTAAGAAACTATAAAAGCAAAGAATCCTATATTTGAAAAACGAAAAGAGGAAAAAAATGGCCCATGAGCCATTAAAGGTTTGCTATTTATTTGCTCTTTTTAACTCTCAGACATAAATCCAAGATCAAGTATCTACTATTTTGTGAACAAAATGTTTTTTTTTAAGCTTTTCAAGAACTGTAATAATAGATTTGACTCCAATCTTATATTTTAATCAATATTAGATGCTTCAAAGAAAATTTCTGTTTTAGTTGGTCGTTCTAACATAGATATTTTCGTTCATTAACTGTTCTCTGCAGTGAAAAATTATCATTCAAAGTTCTTTCTTGGTGTCGAATGTATTGTATTCGTTGTAATAGACCTTATAGCTTTTTGCTTTTTGGTTAGTATTTTTGATTCGATATAAATAACTGATTCGATTCGATGGTAATTTGTGAACTGTTTAGGATTGCTAGTACTGAATTGCTAATAATAATAATTAAGATTGCTATAATGTTTAGGATTGCTATAATGTTTAGAATTGCCAATAATAGTAGTTAGGATTGCTAGTAATACTAGCACTGCTAAACATTATAGCATTCCTAACTACTATTAGTAGTTAGAATTGCTGTATTGTTTAGGATTGTTAGTAATAGTAGTTAGGTATGACTTGGTTTGTCGCTGTACGGTCATCTTGTGCGCTAGACAGACCGGAGACCTACAATTTAACGTGGATTCCGAACCACCAACAAACATCCATGCCCCCGCCAGGATTCGAACCTGAAGCCTGGGATACAAAAGACAGAGCGCTAGCCACTTGACCACCAGGCCGCTATAGTAGTTAGGAGTGTTAGTTAGGATTGCTAGTTGAATTCTTTTTAAGCAGATTTTGTTCTTTTAGAATTATTTTCTTACTCGTCTCGATTCAAGGTTGATTTCATGTTATTTATAAAGTAATAAAATAGTTCTTTTCAGCTTAAACATTTTCAAGTAAACTTAGCAATAGTAAGCATAAGGTGTTCTCGCATGTCGATTTGTGAACTTGATTCGTTTTTGAAAAGTTTATACCCCGAAGGTTGATTTCATGTCCAATTCAAATTATAAATAAGAGCAGAGTGACAAAACATATTATTATTTCCAACTAGAATCCTTCACAATAAGATCATCTTGACAATTGTGGTGGAATGAATAAATTTGCTGATTAAATTTTCTAGCGAATTTACTTATATATTTACTTATATATTTTTTATTAAATCAAAGAAAATTTTCTTCTTTTTATCTTTCTTAAGTCTTTTAGAAATCATAAAATGTTTACCACTAAAACATTCTAGAAAAATAGGATAAAGGAAGTGGACAAGGAACTTATTAGAAACGCAATCATTTTGCATAACAACGCCATAATAGCTTTCGCTATGCAGAGGTTTATAGGTATTCCCATTAAAAAATAAATAAACAAATAAATAAATAAAAAGCGTAAATTTATTAAAGATCAGAAGTGCCAATAATCTGCGGGGACAAAATTGGAAATCACTTCAAACACATTCGTCAAAGTGAGAACGCAAGAACTGGGGAAGGAAATCAAAAAAGAATAAAAGCAGGGAGAGAAACAAGTTGCCCAGAAAATCAGCAAAAAACCACAAAAAATGAATTATAGTATTCTGAAATTAGCTATATCAATGAATAAGTTCTCTCAAGATATTAAAAACCATGTTGTTTCTAGTAGCTAGATGGCTGGATCTAATACAAAACAAATCTAGCGATGTATCCCAATAACATGGAGAAAATAAAAAAATCCTTCTGCTTAGAGGTTTTAAGAAATAGAATTAATAAATGACAATTTGGCAGTTTAGCTGCTTTTATCAACAAATTAGAGTTACGTGACACAACCAATCACACACAAACATTATATATATATATGTGTGTGTGTGTGTGTGTGTGTGTGTGTGTGTGTGTGTGTGTATCTTCATTGACACAACAGCCCCATGGTGGCCTAGGGCGAGATAGGAGATGTTTTCGTTTTTACGGGGGTAAGATCGTCAGCCCTACGTCCAATGCTCTACATTCATACAATATGCTCTACAGAAAAGGGACCTATGGTTTAAAAAGGATTACCAACCACTGCAAACATCCATGGCATTGCCGTGAGCAATCACCCGAAATCTGTGGCACCAAGCACGAAGAAACCACACACACACATATTTATTTATTATATATACACACATATATTATATATATAATATACATATATATACAATATATATATATATATATATATATATATATATATATATATATATATCTGAATAGTTAAAAACTGGACATAAACTTATTTCATTGCCCTATCATGACTAGTTTCGTATTTAAAAGTTATGCTTTTTTTAAAGAACAATAATAAAAGTTATTTTGCATCATAAAATATAATACATTTAAATATATATCAAGAAAAGTTAATTTGTTCTGTAGGAAAAAAAAAAATCAGTTTGAATTTTGAACTTTTGCTGACAAAAAAAAAAAAAAAGTATGATCGAATAAAATGAAATAAAAAAAAATTTATTCAAAAGCTTTCATTAAAAAAGAATGAAACACACGTTTCTAAACTCTCAAATATGCTGGTAATTAATAAATCAATTAATATGAATCGAATACATGCATATAAAACGAACGACAAATGTTACTAGCTAATACAATCACTTAATCGCTTGTTGACAACGTCAAAAGTTTAAGAGAAATCAAGGTAAAATGTCAGATGAACTAATATATGTGTCAAGGAGATATTATTTTTGAAGCAAGTTCTGATAATGAAATTTACTTTTATAAAGCGAAACATATGTTTGCCTTTTAGTACTCAAATATTGAATCCAAGGTTAAAATGTTTTATTGAAACCTGTGGAATCTTTCATTTTCAAGCAATTTTTTGTAATTGCTGTCTTTTAAAATTTACCTATTTTTAAATCCACTATTTTAATTGATTTCAAATTCCAGAGTATTTTATAAAATAATTACAAAATACAAAAATTTATAAATATAGTTATGCTAAATTTTCATTTTTTCTGAACACAAAACCAAATGTCTTTATTTAATAAAACGAAAAGTACAGGAACTAATAGTAGTTAATAAATGCAGAAAGAACAAAATGAGTGCTACTGATTTGAAAGTCAAATTTGAAAAAAGGAATAACTTTTCAGTTTTTTCACAAAAAAAAATTCGATTTCCACATTTAATTCTTTGAGGTAGATTAATAATATGTTTTGATATTTAAAATCAAAAATCTAAAAAAAAAAAAAAAAAATATTGTGAGGAATGAAAAAATTACAAAATCTTTTAAAGACTAATTAAAATTAATAACATAAATGTTTCAATTGCAGTATGAAAAAGGTAAATTTTCATACTACTATTAAGATGAAAAATTACTTACTCCATGTTGTGCTTGATATGCATATACACTAAGACATAAAACTGGTTGATGTAATATTTTACAACGGTAGATATGTAAGAGATGATTAAAATTTCAAAGGAATTTAATATTTTATTTAGCGGACAGTTATGTGTAGTAAAACCAATCAATAATTCGTTGGCTCTCATACAAGCTGTTATTTGGCTTGGCAATGTCTCGTACAGTTCGCGAATATGTCTTTTCAAGATTTCATGCGAAACTTTCCTTAATTATGCATTTTCATCGGGCGGCCTGACGACTATTCGGCTAGTGTTCTGACCTGTGGTACCACAGGCTTCAGATTTGAATCCTGGAGGTGACATGGATGTTTGTGAGTGGTTCGGAATCCGCGTTAAACAGTAGGTCCCGGTCTAATTAGCCTAAAAAGTGTGCACAAAATGATCGTAGAGTGACAAACCAAACCAGTTATATCGGGGGAAGATATTAGGGTTGTAAAAGATGCCTGCTCATCAGACCTCCAACATACTTTATTGGAAAGAGGTCTTGGCTATATAGCGGCGATGTGGCGATTAAGACAAGTGAAGCAAGCAGAAGAAATTAATGCTGCATGCAGCTTGGCGTTATCTTATTGACGCCAAGAGGTGATTTTCAAGAGGTGATTAAGTCCGAGGTGATTTTAAATGCAGGAAAATACGGCGAGGCTTAAAATATCGTCGATGCGTGCGCATGATGAAAGGGGTTTAGTTTGGTTTGTCACTCTAAGGTTATTTTATGCACACTTAGCAAATTTTAACCGGGACCTACAGTTTAACGTGGATTTCAGGGAACACTCACAAACATCCATGGTGCCACCGAGAGGATTCGAACCTGACTGTCTGTGGTACCAACGGCCAGAGAGCTAGCCAATTGTCCACATGATCTAAGGAAACCACGGATAACAAATAAGAGGGGACTGACTATCAAATGAATTGACAAATCAAGTGAACTTAGTTGCCAAACTGTGTAGAGCGTGACTCTTAAATTAGTATCTCCTCATTGTTGCCCTAAACTTCTTAAGCAACGTCCACACTTGAGTCGAGTGGAGTCAATCACGAGACAATCTTGCTGCCATGTCTCCTTTTGACCACGAAATACAACCCAAGCTGTCTCTAGTTGAGAGTGATAGTTGGTCGTAAATGGAATCTGCCAGAATTATTTTTGATGTGCGGAAAAAAAACGACTCTGGTCGGATTGGGTATGAAACACATGATTCTCTACGAGGATTCTGTCAAACCGGTTTATATTGATTCGCGAAGCAGACTCGTCTCTCGTCTGGACGCAACTTTAGACTCCTAGTCTTCGTAGGTGGTCGAGCCTCGATTCAAAACGGGACACATCGCTGAAAACGATTATTCTCCAATCAGTGCTTTGCTTGCTGTTTGGTTTGTCGCTCTACGGTGATCTTGTGAACACAAAGGGCTAAACAGACCGTGACCTACAGTTTAACGTGGATTCCGAACCACTCACAAACATCCCTGCTACCGCCAGGATTCGAACCTAAAGCCTGTGGCACCAAAGGACAGAGCGCTAGCCAATTGTCCATGTCGCCGCTCCCCAATGAGAATAAAAGGTCGAACTAGCACGGCATCACTGCAAAAGCACTTACCGATGTGCAGTAAAGGGCAGTTTGTGCAATGTGTAATGCAATCTTAGACCTTGCTCTTTGAATCACTTATCAAGGGCGTTTGTAATCATTAAAGTCATGGCCACACGGCGAATCGTTGACAATGACTTTGACAGGTGTTGTGAGAACAGCTCTAAAATTTCACTTTATCTTTTTTGGTCGATCACTGCCTTCTTGATCCTGTATTTTGTCATGGTCCAACCATTCTGATAACATCAACGAATGACAGCATCGTTCTAGTTTCCTTTTGCAAGTCCTGTCTCAAATGTCAATATATGTTTATACTGTGCGAGAATCAGCATGCAACACATTGGTACAATGAAAGTAAATAGGCGGAATAAAATTAAAATGAAAGGTATGCCTTTAAATTGAAATTTGTTCTTTTTGATACACCATCTCAGTTGGTTGTGATTCTCTAAAACTCTAGCTAAACTCATTGACCGTCAAAATTTAATCATTTGCTTATTGGATCACCATGTAATTGCATACGGAATTTCATTATTATCGGAAACTCTTTCTTGGTGTATCGTGTTATTGTTATTACTATTATCGTCTTAAAGTGTTTATTATTATTACTATTGCAACCGTACTTCCTCCTACACACACTACAAGATCGTCCTCTATGGCGCTCAGGAGTAAGAGTCAGTAGGTCTTGAGACTCTCACCTGAGAATCGGCGCTGCTGCTGAGAAACGTTTAGCACAGCACGCTTCTGTTGAGAAACATTTACTAATCTGTCATCCCGAGAGGAAATATATTTGACAAAACCTGCATATAAGTTGGCCTACAGACTCTCACTCAAAGAGGAAGTATATTTCACTACTAAGGGTGTAACTGAGTAACTTTATTTTTGCTTAGAAGTGAAATTCTTCCAAAACTCTTTAATTATGTATCTTTAAATGTGATAAATATAGTCTATCTTTAATTGTATGTGTATGTAGTGCTTGTGCGCGTGTCAATAAAGCTGCATGTTCTCAAACCTGTGTCTCATGTCTCAACCCAACCAGGTTCAATAACAGTCCAGCTGCACGAACAACCGACAACACTACATCATCTCATAACACTTTTTCTATATTTATAGGTAGCATAAGAACTAATTCATTGCTTAACAGCAGAGCTAACTAATCCATTAAAGGAGCACTTCTATGGGTTAGTAATTGTCCATGTTGTTCCGAATTAAGATATTGGGGGAATGATGCCTCAAGGACATCTAACATTCTATACTAGGTACTCTGTATCAATCTCCTCCGTATTCGTTTATTACAATAAAGTCTGTTATGGGACTCCACTAGAGTAAATCGTGCCCTTTTCGCTTGCACTCTAGCGAGATAGGTTGCTATAAAGCAGTTAGTGAGGTATTCCAAAAATAAAATTGAAGAAAATAAAATTCTTAAAATAAAATCATACTTCCAAATGCATATTTGCTGCAATGGGGTCTGATGGTTGAATACCTAGTCCTCTGGCCCCCGATGCCACAGATTTCGGGTTCGAGTGCCGGCTGTGCCATGGATGTTGTAGTGGTCCGGAATTAATTTTAAACCGTAGGTCCAGGTATAATAGGATCGTAGAGCATTGTGGGGGTAGTGTTACTCACATCCGTAGCATATTTTTTAAGCTACACGTGCCCCCTGGGTAGTGCTAAATGAGTAACAGCGTTCGTCGGTGCAGCGATCAATACGACTGAGTCCTTGATGTAATTAAAAAAAAAAAAAACATATATTTGCTCCAATATATGACGCCCTAATATTAATTCACCATTTTCTTCTAACGCAAGCAGAAATTACATGTCAGTATTTGTTTCAGACAAATACGTGAATTTAATGTTTATATAGAATATCATTTAAGTGTATTAAATATCGCCTTTTATGGGAAGAAAAAGATGATTTCGTTGCATCTTCTCAAGGATAATAAACCCTTCGCTACACATGAGAAAAATGAAGAAAATACTCGTTAATCAACCACACGATAGCAAAAATCTTATCCAACACATGCACAAGTCATCATTTTAAGTGAAAAACGGGAACTGAATTCATAACTCGTTCCTCTGGAGCAGCTACGATTCTCGAACTCGAGTTACTAACTCGTTTTATGACCATGGCACATCTAATTAATTAAGACTAAATATTAGTTAATAGCTCTATGATAAACTATAATGGCGTTTACGTGCATGAGTTAGTTATTTAAAATTAATTTCTCTTATTGTTACTTTATCCATTTATAATGAGATATAAATAGATACCCTTCATTAAAATTAAAATACGATACCAATAACGGGGAAAGAAAAATTATGTGCTTATGATTACTTTATCGTTCATTATTATTATTGTCCTAATTAAAACGGCAACTTAAAATTCTCGGTCGAAGCACTGATTGAAGGACATGTCCTTGGAAGAGCTAAGTTAAGTTGGAAGAGCTGAAGTTAAGTTGGAAGAGCTGAAGTTAAGTTGGAAGAGCTGAAGTTGAGTTGGAAGAGCTGATTAGTTATGTAAAATTAATTTCCCTCATTATTAAGTTTATCCATTTAATGCGATATAAATAGATACCCTTCATTAAAATTAAAATACTATACCCATTTGAAGGTAAGAAAAATTATGTACTTATGATTACTTTATGGTTCGTTATTATTTTTGTCCTAATTAAACGGCAACTTCGGTCGAAGTACTGATCGAAGGACATGTCCTTGGAAGAGGGAAATAGGGGATGCGATGCAAAGACATGCTTGGTCGGGCGTCCTATAAAATCATGTCCTTTTGATTACAGCGTTTGCCTTCACTGCTGGAAGCCCATCGGATGATTGAAGCTCTGCGCTCAGCAAGGACATGGAAACGAGTTTAAGGAACGGTGCCTTCTTCGACTGCTTTGCCTTTCTGGGAGAGCGTCGATGAGGAATTGCCGCAATGGAATTGACAACGGCTTTTTGTCGCTCACGTACGGATTCGTGTTTCCTGTAGCAGAAATAATCTCGCGTGGCCTTAATGTGACACTGGCGTCTCACAACTATTCACGTCACTGGCTGGATTTAGAAAAAAAGAAAATATTTATTTGTTTGTTTTTTGGAGGGGGTTTTAAAAGTGGTTTACAAGGTCTAATTCATATTTAATTTTTTAAAAAAAATACATGTTTAAATGAGTTAAAAATACAAATTAAGGAAATGTGGAGGAAAATACTTATTTTTAAAACCTCGTAAAACTAGGAATAAGTTTTAGGAATGGGAGGTATGGGAGGACGCATTTGATACCTTGAGAGGGTTTTGGTTTGTCGCTCTACGGTCATCTTGTGCTCACGAGGGTTAATTAGACCGAGACCTACAGTTTAACGTGGATTCCGAACCACTCATAGACATCCATGCCAAACCGTAGGTCCCTGTCTAATAGGAACGTAGAGCGTTGTCTTGAGGTTTAGTCAGTCTTCGGCCCTCCGTCGGCCCTTCGGCCGTGATTCCTCGATAGAAGTGAAGCTGCATATTACCAAGCAATGAACGTCGCCTGGGACGGGGTCCTTTGGACAGATCCAAATTGGTCCCTCTAAGTGACGTGAATAGTTATGAGATGACACTGGCTTTACTTTCTTTTTCCGAAGGAGATTTATTATAAAAATTAGTATTTGTAAGTAGTAGTAGTAATTAGTAGTAAATTAGTAATTAGTTGATAAGAAAAAAAGCAATAAATAGATGGGTGGCTGAGAGTTAAGAAAGCATGAAACAAAAATCAAGTCTAACTGTGAATTAAAATTCATAGAATAAATAAATTAATTAAATCACAAAGGTAGATTTTGATGTGACAGTATTCTGGTAAATAAAAGCCAAAACAACAACAAAAAATTGGAAGAAAAAAATCAAGAATCGCTAAGTCGTGGTATTACTGCATATATCATCGTCCAATTTTGCATTCAATCATCTACGATTTAAAAACAATAGCAGCGAAAGGACCTTCATTTAAATCATTTTTGACAGCATATTGAGGGAAATGCTACCGTCATTTAAGTTTTCATCGATGATGTTTTTTATTTTTTTAAAGTCTGAGTGACAAGAGGAGAAGCCTTCGCGGGCTTGTTGTTTGTGTTGTTGCCCACCGACTTTCCCAGACGAGGGGGTGGCGGAGGGGAGAAGGGGTTTGTTTATTCGTACTCTCCTTCAGTACGGAGGGCGATTATTGTGTTTGCTCCTCTCAGAGCCTCTATCAGCCCAAACCCCCCCTGCCCCCTGAGGATGTCAGGCGCAGATGGCGGCTTGACTCGTAAACAACCGCGTTCACACGGGTGCAGTGGAAAAAGAATCGAAAACACTATTTTAAAAAAAAATGTTAATATACTTTCTTATACGTACTTTGATTTTACCAAGAAGTTAAGATTAAAATGAATAATTGCAAACAATATTTTTCGCGCGTTATTTTTTTTTTTTTTTCTCCCTCAATGAATCATAATATGTTGCAAACAATATTTCGTGTTTTGACGCGATATTCCAAGTACTTTTTTAAATAAATATAGTGTAAACAATAATAATATACAGACAATAATTTTTAAAATAAATATATTGTATTTCGCATTTGAACCAATAAAGATGTATAACCATATTTAATAAAAATGAAAAAATAGAAATAAATAAATGAAATATCTTTTAATGAATGCTGTTGTTTATAAGTAACGACTATATTTTCAATGGAACTGCAGATATGTAGCAGGTTTGATTTGGTTTGCCGCTCTACGGCCATTTTATGCATAAAGCAGTAACTATAACGCGTGTCAATAACTAGAATTAGACCTCTTGAAGTACTTCTTCTTCAATAACGAAACAGCCCTACACTGGGCCAAGGCCTTCTTCTTACTGGTGAATTCCAAAACATGAGTTTTTCTTTTAGGGTAGAGTTGTCAGCCTACAATCAAGTTCAGTTCAGTTCAGTTCAGCCTTTTTCAACCTACAGTTTAAAGTGGATTCCGAACCACTCACAAACATCCATGCCACATCCAGGGTTCAAACCTGAAGCCTGGGCTACCAAAGGCCAGAGCGCTAGACTATGCAGATAAGTAGGAGATACAGGTTGCATCGAGAGGGAGGGCGTGATACTCTACATCAATAATGGATCACTGTGAATGGGAACAAATATTCCCACCGGGTGAAAACTGGGAGTTTGCACACTACCTTCCTCTTCGAACTCAATGGAAATACTTTCCGATTTACAGAATATTCTTTAGCCATTTCTGACAAAAGACATGATTTGCCGCTTTACGGACGATTTTTGTACACTTAAAATTAATAAGACTAGAACCTACAATGTAACGTGTATTCCAAACCATTCACAAACATCCATGTTACCGCCAGGATTCGAACCTGATGCTTGTGGTACCAAAGACCAGAGAGCTAACCAATTGACCATCAGGTCGCCGATAAAGACATGGGAGCTTTCAATTCGATTCACTTAGGGGTTAGGAACTAAGCTCTGACAGTTAGTAAATTCAGAGTGCTACATACCAGGCTCACTCATCGGTGCATTTCTAAAAAGTTGAACATTTATAATTTTTCTCCCAATTAAAAGACTTCAAATGATCTAATATTAAGAGCCTAATATAAATATTTTAAAAAACAATTTCTATTTTATACTTATATATTTCTTAACACTCCATATTTCTTTAATCTTTCTTTTTTACCCTCTAATATGAACCTATAATTACAATGCGAAACCATCCATCTATCATACCGGTATATAAGCAAACGATCTTTGAAAACCATCTGCATACAACTCTACTCAGCTGCCAGTACCATGGTCAGATTGGGGTTTCGAGATAAGTATTCTTTCGATAAACGCCTTGAACAAAGATCATATAAAAAGGTTTTGTAGAATGATTGTTAAAATCTAAAAATAACACGCCGATGTAAACGCCGTATTCGCCTTTCACATATGCAACTAGATCTTTAATGCTAGCACACGCCGAGGACAATTTGATAGTAACTTTCGAACTGTCTATTAACAATAAACAGAATAAAGTGTTATCTAACAATTGAATGATTTACGTTTCACAAGGACATGATGGGGGGGAAAAAAAATGACTTCCCAAAATAGTGTTAGTTTCGAAAGAATATCTGAACATCTACGTTGATATTCGCAGCACAATTTTCGGAAAGATCCAGAAACTTTTATTGTTTCCAAAGATATTGAACTTCATGTTCAACGACTAAAACATATGTGCATGTAGAAAAATATTCTAAACCCATCAAAAAACATCTCAAAAATCTGATGTGCATCATCCGTGAAACCTGAAATTAATATTTACAGTTTTCTGAGAAAACAGTAAATATTGAATTTTCCAAATATTGTACTGAAATTATTGACCTGAACTAAGATTATCAATATTGAAATTTTCGGTAAAACAGGTGCTCAAAACCCCTCCCTGTGTTAGATTAATGGCAAATTATATATGAAACACCAGAGCCAGCCATTAATTTATTATTTTGAAAGATTTCCATAATTATTCTATCTTTCATACTCAACTTTCAACTCAATCAATCAATAACATAATTGAACATCTGAAAATCTTGTTATATATCCCTTCCTTAATAATAATAATTAGTTTTCATATTAAGTTAATAAATTTTTATTTAATTAACAATTTTAAAGTGCACCACACCATAGTTTAAAAATTACATACATATATATATATATAAAAAGATAATTCTTACATATGTCATATATATAAAAGAAGAAGGTCAGGAGCATGTTAACACTTTGCTAAAGTCACGGTCAATACCGAGCAAAGGTGTCCTTGAGGAGCTCCACCGAAATTGGAAAATATATAGTCTAATGAATTAATCATTGCAATCAGTCTTGTATATATAAATATGTAAATAATTATTCATATCACAGGAACTGGAGCAGACAGGTGGCATAAATTATGGTACTAAACATGAATGTCTTAGTGGTAAATTGAATAACAGCAAAAGGGCACGAGGCCTCAGGTTTGAATCCCGCAGACGGCGCTATTAATGGCAGTGCTATTAGAAGTCAGGAGAGCGTCTCGTATCGTCAGTCCAGCTGTCTAGTAGGAGTTTTCGAGTTTTCTACCATACGACACGCAAATGCAACGTAGCTAAACCTTAAAAAAGATACCCAAGAAGACAATGTATCCCTTCATCGCCGTGGTTGGATTGATCACAGTATATAATATTATATATATATATATATATAATAGATAGGTAGATAGTGACTCTCTCTCTCTATATATATATATATACAGTGGTCCCACAAAAGTGTTCTCTCTCTTAAGAATTTTAGTGAAATACTATCCTATCCATTAATGTTGTGTTGTTGTTTCTTGTCCCACTTGGTAGACATCTAGACCAAGCCCACGGACCCGTATGGACTCATGGTTGAAGGGAAAGGGACAACTTCTGTTTGCTGGAGCACCCATAGGTAGAAGTCTGATTTGGCTCCCACGTGACTCTCTACAGTCATCTGAGACCGGGACCTATGACTTAAAGTGGATTCGAACCACTACAAACATTCATGGCACCACTGGCACTCGAACCTTCGAAATCTGTGGCACCGAGCGCCGGAACGCTAGACACTCGGCCATTCAGGCCCAATTATTAATAGAAATCGATATTTTGAGATATTATGAGAATTTTTTTTATATTTTTGCTGTTGTGTCAAAAGCATCATGCATAAACATATCCATCATTCGATATTTTTATTTTTTATTTTATAAATTAAATGACTCAACTCAGTTAAACTGGAATTAAGTTATGCATTTTACAGAAAAGATATTTATCACGCACTCTACATCAGCTAGCTCACGTGATTTATGGAAACTGCGTTGATATCTTTCATCATTTGTATAATCCACACACAAATGAACGGTTACAATGAGCTCTTCTGTTAAAGGACCGAACTAATCTCCAAACAAACCAACAAAATGTATAGCTTTATAAGACTAAACTGAGTTAAATGTTTTTAAATACATTGCAAACCTATTTTTCTTTAAAAAATTAATAATTAAAAAATAATAAAATAAGGCTACCTCACAAAAGCTTCTTACTAGAAAAAAAAAATCACTATATATTAGTAAACATTATAGTACTGTCAATTATTTTAATAGGATATCCAGCAGCATCCTTATAAGCTTTTAAACGTCTGGGAATATAGTTAATTGTTTTTTATTTGTCTTTTGTAGATTATTCTCCATTTTTCTACAAATGTGCTCTGATGGATTTAAATCTGGCAATTGAAGTGGTGTTTTCAGCAGAGGTGTGGAGTCGGCGCAGGAGTCGAGAATCGAGCCTTTTTTCAAAGAGTCGTGAGTCAGAGTCGACTTAAAAAGTGTTGAAAAACATTTCTCAGCACTGAGGCTTATAAAACGCTATTAAGGATCAACAATGAAAAAAAAAAACTTGTGGGAGCTATTTAATTATTAAGAAAAAATATTTAATGTTCTATAAATATAACAATTTTATGCTTAAAATATAAAATTTTCTTTTCTTTTCATCAGCTATTCTATAAAACTTTATTACCTGTCATTTTAGTATGGTTATTTTTATGGGGTATATATAGTTTTATAAGCAATTTTAGAATACAAGGAATGTCTTTCAGTGAGTGCAAATACTACACCTTTAAAGTTTGTTAATAAAAATTATTTTGTTATGAAAAACTGTTTTTATAGATAAGTAAGATCAATAAAAGTCATTGAATTTATTTCACAAATCCTTCTAAATCTATTAATAGCGATTATCTTCTTCTTCTTTGACGCAAAGGCCCATGGTGGGCCAAGGCCATCTGTCCACTGGCAGGTTTCGAGACAGGAGATGTTTTCTTTGTACGGGGTAAGATTGTCAGTCCTACGCCCAACGCTCTACAGTCATATGAGAACGAGACGTTGAGGATCTATTAAAAGTGTAAATGTCATAAGAATGGATTGTCCATCGTATTCCCCTGCTTAAATCCCATGTGTGCGATGCTTTGAGAAGACGACGTTCGGCACGGAGTAGGGGTTGTCGGCCTTACTCCCAACAATCATATTAGACCGGAACTTATAGTTTAAGGTGGATTCCGAACCCCTACAAACATCCATGGCACCGTTGGGACTCGAATTCGAAGACTGCAGCACCGAGCGTAAGTCACTCGGCCATCAGGTCCCAATAAAGATCATAGTACACAGTATTACCGAAAAAGAGGCAGGAGTCGTGAATCGGTATCAAAATTACAAGTCAGGGAGCCGGAAATTTTTTCGCCGACTTCCACCGCTTGTTTCCTGGTTATGCAAGTTAATAATACCTAGCTTATTGCATGTTTTGCAGAACATTAATTAACTAGTAATTTTTACTAGTTAATACTCTGAATATGATTAGTTATTAAATTATTCACTATAATTATGGAATTTAAAAAATGAAATCATAAAGAATATTTTAATGTTGTTGTTGTTGTTATTTTATATTTGTAATTATATCATTAGTCAAATCGAATATATTTGATATATTTTAGTGTAATACATAAGTGAATGGAGCTCATATATATGCTAATGATTCGAATATTAATATTTTGCCAATAATGAGGCTGCCAAATTAAACGCATGCATGCGCTAATGATTCAAATTCGGCAGATGTTATTAACGAATGTGATTAATCACCTCTATTTTATAGGCAATAATTTGCGGGCTTCAAACTCAGATAAAAATATTTTTATTGGTGAAAAAAAAAAGTATTTTTGATGTCCTGATAACGAATATAAAAATTTATTTTTATTAATTATATTTTACAACTACAACAATACGCATCTGCTAGTAGCGCAGTAATCTGAACGATACAGACAGACTTATTTCGACATTAACACTTAACCCCAGTGGCACAGTAAAAAACTGAAAGCATAGGAAATAAATACATTATCATATGAAATTGATTGCATATGAATCACATGTGAAAAAAAAATTCTGAATAGATAATTTGAGGTGATTACTAAAATGCATGTTTACATTTTTTGTAAGCTATATCGAATTCGCATGCTCGAATCATTCGAGTTGAAATTAAAGATGTAGCTGATTCAGAGAATTTCAACCCCAACATCAATTAATAGGTTGGTTTTAATAGAATTTATACTCATCATCATCAATGATGCAGCAGCCCCGTGTTTCGAGACTGCAGAAGATTTTTTTTTTTTTTTTTTTTTTTTTTTTTCTTTTACGGAGGTTTTACCTACGGGGTTGTCAGCCCCACGCCCAACGCTCTGCAGTCATATTAGACCAGGACCTACGGTTTAAAGTTGATTCCCAACCACTACAAATATAACACTGCCGGGACTCGAATCCAAAACAATATTTCTTCTTCTTCTTCATTGGCGAAAAACCTCGTGGAAGCCCAAGGCCATCTGCCAACTGACAGACATCGAGACTGGAGATGGTTTCTATTCATGGGGTAAACTTGTCAGCCCTACACCCAACTCTCTACAATCGTATTAGATTTTTTATAGTGATACGGAATCCACTTTAGAAATCATAAGCAAGCACTTCTTTGGATAACGATTTATAAATAAGTATTTATTCAAATCTTAAAAATTAAATCTTACCAGGTTACTATTACATAGAGAAAATTTCCATATCTCTTTATAATCGCAATAGATTTACGTCACTTCTAATATTTACGATGAAATATTTGAAAAAATTTTAGATGAGATGCTTAAAATTCTTTAAAAAAAAAAAATATATGCAAATTTGTACTAATTTCTCCATTTTTTTCTGTAATTCTGAGAAAAATTTGTTGACGTCTAAAAAAATTTTTTTCTTCTTCCTAATACTTACGTTGAAACGTCTTTTATTTATTCCATACCTTCTTATCTTTAAAGCCCCAAAATTTAACAGCCATCAAGTGAATACACAAATTCCTAGTGGAAAAAGGGCAGCCTAGATAAGCAATTGTGTGTATCAGACGGGGGCGACTGAAACGTCACATTGCAGAATGCCCCCTCTTTAGGCAGAGGTCACAAGAAGGCAGGTAAACACGATCGTAAAGTCCTCGAATTTAAGCACCCCAAATTGCTGGCAAAGAGCATTAATGGAGGCAGAAACTGAAGTCGGGGTCGTGACCCAGGTAGGTGCAGCTCCCTTTATCTCTCCCGCCTTACTTGCACAAGGTTGAAGGCTCCTAACGACAGACCCGAAGGGGATCCGCTTTAAGATTCAAATGAAACTTCGCCTGAACCCGCGGTCCCATGATGGCGGCCGTATTCGGTTTCGTTTTCTCGCTTATAATTGGTGCGATTTCTTAATAATAAACGTGCACCAGTTGCCTAAATGTATGCGCATAATTATGCAAAAGGAAAGCGGTAGATTGGGATGTTTTTGAAATGGATGTAGTTCTGAATGAGAAAAGAAAGGAAGAATTTGATCGTTATGTTGGGACTTAGCAAAGGAATAAGACATAATCTTTTTGGTAAGGGTAGTAAAAAATAATTATAATAAAAATTTAAATCCTTTACGAATTTCAATTTATCATCTGTGAACATATTTCACCACTTATTTCATCATCAGAACTTGAATATATAATGTTAAGTGATGGTTAAATTATCTTTCTTAAGCATAAAGGTTTTTATTTTGATTTGGTTTGCCGCTCTACGGTCATCTTGTGCACACTTTAGTTAACAGACCGGGACCTACAGTTTAACGTGGGTTCCTGAACACAACAAACACCCATGCCATCGCCAGGATTCGAACCTGAAGCCTTCTGTACCAACGGCCGGAGCGTTAGCCAGTTGGCCTGAATGGCGACAGAGTTCTTCTGGGCCACAGGGTTCGAGTCCCGGCGATGCCATGGATGTTTGTAGTGGTTCAGAATCCACTTTTAAGCTGTAAGTCCCGGTCTATAGTACTATGATCGTAGAGCATTGTCTTGAAGTTGAGTCAGTCTTCAGCTCTCGTGATTCCTCGCTAAAGTGAAGCTGTATATTATCCTTAGCCTTGGCCTAGTCGTCTATGACGAGGTCTTCTTGACCTGGTGTAGGCTTTCTTGCACCAGGGGGTAACAACAGCAACAAGCCAGGCAATTCAAAACGAACTACAGAGCAAGAGACTTTTGATAATGGCAAATCGTTACGTTTTAGCAACAAATATTTCATGTAAATGAATATATTTCGACCAAAGATTGTGAGGAAAGATAAGCATCCATTTTAAAAGCGTAAACGGAAGAATCAATTACTTGTTAGGAGTGTAAGTCAGACATACGAGGACGCAATCCAGTCTTAGAAGAAAAAGCTTAATAGTGATTGTGGAATTTTATGCCGTCTAATTTTTCTTTTAATGTTATATAATTTAAAATTTTAATTATTAAAACATGAAATTATTTTTAATGTAAATAATATTTTTGTCTTCACCTCTTTTTGCATCTTGTGTGGACTTTGTTATGACTTCAAAGTATCATATTCTTTACCTCTCACCAGAAAGACAAAAGTTTAAGGCCCTTTGCTCTCGGTAACCCTGTAAAATGGAAAAATGATAACTAGAAAATTATGTTCACAAGTGATAAAAATTGCGCTGGAGTTCCAAATTTTAAAGAAAAGATGATATTCATTTTAAATTCAAAATTTTTATTTAAATGAATTTCAAACTTTCCTGAACTAATAAAAACTAATTTGTATGATTTAAAAATATTAAATTTTTAAAAATTTATTTTCATGATGTAATTTGCATTAATAATTTGTGTATTTTGAAACCATAAAATTTCGATACAAATTTCTGAAATACATTTATGCATCTTACAATAACGCATATTTAATCAATATTATTTTTGTTTAATTTAAAATACTATATATTTTCCATTACTGTACAATTGATCTACTGCATAATGTTTTGATTAATACACTATAAATTAATTATAAATATCAATTTTGAAATTTAAAAAATATAGAATGATCTGGGAAATTTTTTTTTTCCTAATGGAAGGTCGCGCCATCTGGTGGAAGTATATTACAATTGATATTTTTTTTTTATTAAAATTGCGTTATGACGGTATATGGTTAATATATGAATGTCAAAGTATTTGATTGTCTTAATACAAATTTTTACTACAGATTTAGCCACTGTTAAATCAACAGTATGAAGCTTCATCAGGACTATGATGTCATAAAAATATGTTGTTAGGTTTATATTAGAATTCTATCATTAATATTGCTAAATTAATAATTAAATTAATATTGCTAGTTAATGTTAGTTTATAGCTAATTTGTACATATACCATATAATCATATCATAAGATTATACTATTTAGCATGTAATTTATTATCTTTTTAGTTTTTTAGTTAGTTTAGTTATTATATCTGCATTTAAAAAAATTTTTGTTTCACATAAAATATTATATATATATATATATATGCTATATATTAATATTTATATGCTTCTTTAAGCTGAAGTATTTTAACAATATAAAATTGTGATAAAATATTTATTGTAATATAAATATGTTTGTGTTACAGTTATTATGAAATTTAGATAACAGTGATATGTGAAAATAACAATATATGTAAAATAAAATATGTAAAATAATCTACCTATCTACTGAAGTGTGCTTAATATTTTTAATATATTTTGAGTCAGTAAGTCAGTAAGTAAATCTAATGTAAGTAAACGTAGTAAGTAAATCTACAATCAATGTTAGTAAAGTAAGTCAATGTTAATAGAGTAATGACGTGATAACAACAGATTTACTTGAAACATAAAATTGGAATGCATGTCAGATTTCCTGTCTAGTTCTTGAAGGACAAAAAGTTATTACTTGACGTTTTATATTGCAGTGAAATAATGAATTTTTCGTGTCTGTTTCAAATATCTAGCAATATCTAGTTACGGTTTTCCTTTTTCATTATTTTTATACGAGAAAAGGTTGTAAAAAAATTACTTTAAAAAATTGTATTATATTATATTTTATTTAATAACTGTTTTTCCACTGTTAAATTAATAATATGAAGCTTTGTCAGAACTGTGATGTCAAAAAAATTTGTTGTTAGGTTTGTATAAAGTTCTACCATTAATATTGCTAAATTATTCATTACATTTATATTGCTGATTAATGCTACTTTATAGCTAGTTTATACATTTATCATAGATGCTTTTTAATTAGATAGAAAATTATTACGTTATTAAATTATATTACGTATATTAAATTATTATTAGAAAATTATTAGATAGAAATAATATGATAAAATTATTAGATAGAAATAAAATAAAATTATTAGATAGAATAAAATAAATGATATTAGACAGAATATATATAATTTTTTTACAAAAACTTTTTCACTTAAAATATTATATATCTCACTTGAAATATTATATATTATAATACTCCGAATTGAAGTATTTTTAAAAATTTAAAATTGTGATAAAATATTAATTGTAACATAAATATGTTTGCATTACAGTTATTGTGAAATGTACATAACAGTGAAGTAAAATTGAAATTACTTTATATTATTTTATTACTTTTATAAATATTACTTAGGAAAAATTATTTAGAGTCTCAGTTTTGGAATTTCTTTAAAAAGTAATATTTTTTTATCTTTCTTTCTCAATTACAGTCCATAGTGTATTTGGCATATTGCAAAAACATTCTGTTTTCATAACTTAAATAAAAACCTCTACATAAAAATACAGAACGAAGAAATAAGATTAAAAAGAAAAACTCGAGTATCTAATACTGAAAAGGATTACAGATCTTACAAAAATGTTTTTCGAAACTAGACGGCACCAGAAAATAAATGAAATAAAAATATATAAGTACAAGAATTTCAAATGAACTGATTTAAAAAAAAAAAAAAAAAGTGTGGGCGTCGCTAATCTTTAACAGAGTATATTTATTTCATAAAAACGAGGAAAAACCTCAACGCAGTTCATGATTTACAGTTTGAACAGATTACAGCAGATAAAAATGTTAGGCGTGGGTTTCTAAGCATTTTTGCAGCTTTTTTTTAAGCTGCTTTCATAACAAGCTGCAAAAAGGAAATATTATTTCATGCCACCAGAGAATTAATGATTTCGTAAGTATGAAGGGTACAAAATTGAAAATTTAAATATAGAATAAAGGAAACATCTGCTTCTGAATAGAAAAAAATATTTAGATTGCAGAAAAAAGTTCGATTTCTTTTTTATGTATTGTTAAATATCGTTCACATTCATATAAATATTAAATACAATCCTCTCGAAACAAGAAAGAAATTTTTTTTTAATTAAAAATATATATGTAAAGTATAATATAAAAAATTAATAATTGTCATTTTTAATTATAAGTTCTTTTAAATAATGAAATTTCATATTATATTTTTCAAAAGATTTATTAGAGTTAATTATTTTTTTAATTAGTTATAAATTAAATTTTAATTAGAACTTTTGTAAATTTTAATTAATTTGTTAATTTTTAAATTTTTAATTAATTTATTGTAAAATGTATTATTTAGAGTAAATAAAATAATAAAAATAAAACGACGTAAATTTAAATTATTACAGTATTTTCGATGTGAAAACAAATTAATTCTCTATAATGAAGGTAAGCAAATTTTAGAATGTAGCAATAAGATTTTAAAAAAGAATTGCATATTAATAAATATTTCGATTTTTTTTTTTTTTATGTATTGTTAAATATCGTTTGTATTCATAAAGAATATCGTTTGTATTCCTCCTCTCAGAAAAAAAAAGAACAATTTTGTTATTAAAAAAACATACATATAATAAAATTAAGAATTGACATTTCTAATTATAAGTTCCTTGAAATATGAAATCTCAAATTATTTTTTAAAAGATTTATTATTTAGAGTAAATTAAATTAATTAATTAATAAATTTATAATTTTTTTAATTAATTATAAATTAAATTTTATTTATATTTTTAGAAATTTTTAATTTATTAATTATTAATTTAGTATAAAATTTATTGTTTAGAATAAATAACAATAACAAAAAACGAAACGATATAAATTTAAATTACTACAGTACTTTTGATGTGAAAATAAATTAATTTTCTATAATGAAATTAGGTAAAAAAAGTTTTAAATACAAGTTTTAGGAAATGTAGCTATAGGATTTTAAAAAGAATTGTATATTAATTTAGTGAAGTAATTTAATCAACTTTTTAGATAATAATAATTAATATTAGTGAAACATTTATTACTTCATTACTTTCTTTTGAAAGAGAATAAAATTAAATTCTTATACACAATTTCAATTCAGTAATGCAATATATTAAAAATAATTCTAATAATAAATGTACTTACACAGTTTTTGTTGCATAAAGCCCTCTCGAATAGTGTTTGAAAATCATTTTTTTTTCATGGATATACTTAATTTAAATATTTTGATGGCATTATATAAACTTTCAAAAGATTTGATTCTAATTAATTTAATTAATTTTCAATTTGATTAATTCATTTTTTCTGATTAATACAATTAAAACAAGGAGGTTTTCATGTTATGTTCTGCAATAGTTCTGAGAACTGTTTTTAATTTGAAAGTAGACAATTTATTAATTTCATTTTTTTTTTTTATCGTCTGTTAATTTCGAGTAAAAATTCATTTGTTAATAAAGTAAATTTTTATAAGAATATTTAGATTTTATTTTTAAAATAAAATTTAAAAAAATTTTTTATTCATAAAATATTTATATTTAATTTTATTAAAATATTTAATTTTAATAAAATAATTCAATAAATTTTCAATTTACTGAATGAATTTTTATATTTTAATTTGATTTCATCTGATTTGAATTATTTAAATAAAAAAAATCGTTAGCTAAAAGCATTCTGATAAATTTATCGTTTTATGCTTCTCGAAATTGGTTTTTCTTACTGTGAAATAACGATGTTCCTTGATTCTATAGACAAGTTTAATAAATCAAATATTAAGAGTACAAATAAAAATCAAAACAAAGTCTTTTAAATATTCAGTATTTTATTTAAATATTCAATTTATTTTCCATTGCTTTGACTTTTAAAAATGATGTTCCAAATCGAATTGTTACGTTTAAATTCGAAATTCTTAAAAAAAATGTATTCCATTATTTAATAAATTATTTTCTTCCAACGAGAAATCGATTTTTGGAATGTTTTACTTTTAATTGCTTTGCATTCAGACATTATATTTGATTAATGAGCTAATGCAGAAGAGAAAATTAAACACGAAGGGCATTCATCAGATAAAAGATTATTAATAAAAGAAATGAGATGAAAAGATACGAATGAATATTCGATTTTTTTTTTTTTTTTTTTTCTTTCTCATTCACTAAAATGCTGTTTAAATAAGTAGAAAAATATTCTGATTCTTTTAATGTTAATAAACCTAGCTATAATTGGAAAAAATTCATTTTCATCAAATATAAATGTAAAGAAGATAAACATAATTAAAAATGCGATATTAAATTTTACTAGAAAATGAGTGGCAGCATTCTTAGAAAAAAACGATAAGATATATTTTTTTTCCATGAAAAAAGAATTCTAAAATTATGACATGAGTTACTTTAAAAGCTGTGCTTATTAAATAGCTTTACCATTAATCTTTATTTCTAACTATTCTATGTAAGTAATATTTTAATTAGTTTCATTATTAAATATAATAATCTGTAATTACGCTTTTAAAATCAATAGTTAGTTATGAAAATATATACTGGATAATAAGATTTTCGGAAATCAATGTGAGTATTGAAATATTACATAATCTTAATAAAATTATAAGCTTTAACAACAATTTCATAATTTATTTTTAAAAGATAATTTTTTAAATATATGAGATATTTTATTAATCAAATATGCTATTAAACTGCAGAACATTTAAGACGAATTTCTTAATGATGAATTTTATTAGAACATTAAAGATGAATTTCTTAATCAGGAATTTTAGTAGAATATTTAAGATGAATTTCTTAATGATGAATTTTAGTAGAACATTTAAGAGGAATTTCTTAATTATGTATTTTAGTAGAACATTTAAGATGAATTTCTTAATGATGAATTTTAGCAGAACATTTAAGATGGATTTCTTTTGAAATATTTTCTTTAATGTTATGCAAGTATTTCACCCATTTTATGCATCATTTATATTTATTTAACGATTTTTTTCCAAACTTTTTTTTTCTTTTTCATTGATTATGTGCTGAAATATCAATATAACTAAAATCTCTTTAACTTATATAAGATTATAAGAGAAAATTCTAAATAAATTTATTTCGCCTAAATTGCAAAAACATTTGAGTGTTATTAAATAGTAACATTAGTAAGCATCAGATAGTTTAAATAAAATATTTTTTTTTTTTCACCATGCTAATTCATTTGAAATGGATAATAGGATTTTAATTTTAGATTGATTCTGAATTGGATTTCATATTTAATCTGTAAGTATAATTTTTTTATTTATGATTATCGTGTACATTCATTTCAATGAATTTTAAAAAAAAAGTAAAGTTAAAACTATTTTCAATAAAAGAAAATGCTGCTAAAAATTATTTAATATATATAGATTCAAATATAGAAATTAGGATAATTTAAGAAAAAAATTATACAATATCTTAAGGAAATTTATTCACATAAAATGGACCATAATTAGCATGTTTAGTGACTTTATAGTATTAAAATTGGATTTTAATATTTTAATAATTTTAAAAATAAATATATGTTTGCATATAAAAGTCTCATCTTAACAAAGAAAATCAACTTGATATATATATATATAGCATTTACGTATATCACACGAGAAAGATAATAGGGCAATTTTCTACACAGAGATTTTAATTGCATGAAAGAGATTGGCTATACTGAAGTTCATGTGCATATCAGCATATTAAGGAGCTTGTTAAAACCGGAGGTCGGGAGTCAAGTCAGGATTCAGTTTAAAAATAAAGACTCCCGATTCTTTTCCCGAAATTCTGGGAAATCATGTTAAAATTAAATGTTAAAGGGGCTATTCGAGTGCATCTTTTAATAATACAACCAGCAGCAGTTACTGCTTTAGCAGCATACCGAGTAGGTGTTGAAAGACTTTTCTTAGCATTGAGACTAGTAAAACTATCTAGGATCAGAAAGAAGAATCTTAGAAGAAGATCTTACAATCTTGAAAGAAGATCTGAGAGTAGCTATTCTAAAAAAGTAAGATTTACAAATATAGCATCTTTGTGCTTAAAATTTGCAGGTTTCTTTTGCTTGTCTTACTTTGGTGCCTGTTAATTTAGTACTGTTATTTTTATAGGATATATGTAAAGTAGTAAAAAATACTTTGTTATGAAAAAAATATTTTTATAAATAATTTTTATTTTATAAATAGTTATTTTTTAATTTTTTTTATTTTATAAATAGTTATTTTTTTTTTTTTATTTTATAAATAGTTATTTTTTTTTTATTGTATAAATAGTTATTTTTTTTTTTTTATAAATAGTTCTTTTTATTTTTATTATATTAATATTTTTAAAAAACAAAACAATTTTTTAATTATATAAATATATGAGTATAATAAAAGGTTATAAAAATTATTTCACTAATTCTTCTAAATCCATTAATAAAAATCATAGTACATAAAATTACGGAAAAAGTCAGGAGTTTGGAATCGACGGTTGGCATAAGAATCGGACTCAAGAACGAGGTGTCAGGAATTGAAAATTTTTCCCCCCCCTGATTAAAACATGTTGATTTGGATGGCTTTGTAATCACCCACAGCGATAAAATTTTTTAATATATATATCAAGAGCCTTTGTTTTAAGTATGCATGCCACTCACATTTTACTAATGGACAGAAGTGGAGGTAACATCTTTCGAGAAAATTTTCGGTTGTAATAGCTCCGCATTTTCATGTTGTATGAGAGTAAATTTAAAAATTCCCACCAAACAACCTTATGCGAGACACTCTCATCCGTTATCACAATCGTCATCGAATCTCCTCTTCTCTAAAACTACCTACTACAACAGAAGTTACTTTTATTAAATGTACTCTTATTAATGTTACTTAAATGTACGCCTTCCTGTACTCTTTTATCTCTGATTCACGAGTAAAGAACACTCTTCCATTAACCAACTAATGAATAAACTGCTTTCAGATAACGACTTCAGATAAATATATTTTACAATGCATGGTGACATAAATACTATTCACAAACTAAATTAACAATTGCATGAACAAGAATTAAATCAAATAATTCGAACCCTGATGAATCAAATGACTCGAACCATGATCCAGTTATTTAAGAGATATTTTTGTGAAATTTTTTGAAAACAAATTCCACAGATCATATTAATTGAAATATCACTTATTTATATATAAATTACATTCAAATATGAAGAGGATTTTAATACGTATGCATTATTGAAATCTTCTCTCTTTTTTTTTTAATCTTGAAATTCTCGTAATGCATTTCAATAAATGAAATCGTGGATTTGTGATAAAAAGTGAATTTGCACAAATGATGATTCTCCACTCGGAATTCTTAATATATAATCAATATGCAAACCGTTCTCCTGTTTGCATAAATGAGAACAAGGACATATATTTGAAACAACACGTTTGCTAAGCTTTAAAAGCTGGTAAAGTGACTTCTAAATAATTCTGAATGAATGAACTGGATTAAAAAAAAGGTTGTTTTTTTTTTTCCACATAATTTTTATGCAAAAAGAAGAAAGGAGTGAGAAAAATTTTAAATCTGTGTATATAATAATAAATGATTACTGCGTAATAATTTCTTTTCGGAGATTTTGATTTAAATTATTCTTTTATTTAATAGAATTATTATTTTCATAGAATTATTATTTTTATACAATTTAATAAAGAATATACGAGCACAGTGGCCTGGTAGAAGCACGTTGGGGTACTTTCTTTGAAACCTAACAAAAGCCAGTACTTTATTGAAAGCTTCCATGTCTAATGTCGAATTCATCCATAGGTTGGAAAGTTCTATCATCGAACTCGAAAAGGAGGGTGAGCACCAAATATTCCCCTCTTGGAAGTATTCGTTCCAAGTTGGGGTGGCAAAATGTAAGTACATTTTAGCAGATACTCTGTGGTTCACTTGACTAATGCTAAATATGCTACATATCTTCCGTTACAATGGCAAATTACTTCAGGTCCAAATAACACGATCAATAATCAGGTTCAAACAACACGATATTGGAAAACAACATATAGCGACTATAATAATAATAATAAATAAACGATACAATATTTATTATATCTGGGTTACTAAAGACCGCCCAGCCCTAAGGCATACGGTACAACAATATATATTATTATATGGATTATGAATTATTATTTTAAAAACTATTATAAGCAGAACGCTCACAAAGTAATGGACAAATAAAATAATTATTATAAAAAGAGCAACTTCATGAACTAAAAAAAAAAAATCGTAATATGCACTGCAAATTTCAGATACTTAAACCAGTAGTGATATTAATTGCTTTATCCGAAAAGTTAAAAATAAGTAAATATAATAAATTTTTATTCAACAGCTGTTGTCGAGTCCTTAAGTTTTCTGATGACCTCCATTTTCTTTATTACTGTTCTTACTAACCATTTTCTATGGAATTTTAAGTTCTTGCTTATAAGAAGGAAAATGCATGTTAATAATTTATCAAATACCACATTTTAACGGTTGTTTAGCTTATCTGTCATGGCGATGAAGAGGTCTAATGCATATGAATAAAGAAAATAGTCATCCAACTTGCGATTGAGAGATACTATCTATCCATCAGAACTGCAATTCCACTAAAAGAATTTCATCGCAGAATTGAGATATAAATTGTACAACCTTGCAGCCAGCCTCTCGTATTTCTGGAAGTCGACCGACAAAGAGTTTAGCGGCCGAACTTCCTTCCTCTTTTACCGCAGAGGATGATTTAATCCTTCCGCGTTGACAGAATTATCGTGATGGGTAGCGCACTTTATGGGGAAAGTTGCGGGATGCCGGTCAATATCTGAAGACAACTTCTTCGGGAAAAAGAGTTATTATAAACTACCGTCAAAGCATTTTTTCTTTTGCCTACCACTTACATGATGAGACTTAAGGTTCATTGGACTCCCCGTAGATAATGTTGCGTGAGGGTTATTTCGTTTTTCTTAAAAAACACTTTGCCGCCAGTAATACAAGAATCTCGATGATTAAGGTTCAACAGTTAAAATAAGTTGAATAACTTTATAATATTTTATTAGTTCAGTGTATCTCAATTCTAGGAAGCGCACAGATGTTGAAAAATGGGCGTGATGCATTTCTTATAAATAAGAATCGAACCAACTTAAGTGACTGGAAAATTCATAAAACAATAAAAAAAACTTTTATGAGCACAAACTTTAATTACTATGAATTTTAAAATTATTCATAATTAGCCTCTGATGGGTGATGAAATTTTAATTGAAATTAATAATTTTTTTCCTACATCAACTGTTTCCAGTAGCCCAATAAAATTTAGCCTTGGTAAAGTTGTCAGAATTAAGAGTCAATTTAAAAATATAAATGATACTACTTCCTTTGAAAACAGCATATTTAGAAGTATTTTTTCCTTTTGAAATAAGTCATAAAAATGATGGTAACAAAATGTTATTTCTGCAAAGTGAATTTAAATATTAGTAAATTTACATTTCAATAAAAAAAGTATACAGCAATACTTCGGTATACATTAGCTTTGGAATAAGTCCTAGTTGACATACGTCATATTTGAACGTGAAATATTTTGCTCCGTACATGGCTTTTGTTTGAAATACGATTTACGATAACATTATGGTAATATTACAAAATTAAATATTATTAAAATATTACTAAATTATATATTATAATTACATTCCAATAAAACTGATAGATTAAAATTACAGCAGTGTCTTGGTATACGTCCGCTTTGGAATATGTCCTACTTGACATACGTCCTATCCGAAACATTTTGCTCGGTATATGACCGTTGTTTGAAATACTATTTACGAGGACCTTATAATGTCATGTTTTTTTTGTTTTTTTTTTGTCATTTAAAATCACAAATCGAAAATCTAATCTAATATATATATATATATATATATATATTTATTTATTTATTTATTTTTATTTATTTATTTATATCTTTTCAACAAAGCTCAAAACAAGCCGTCATGGCGTTATCTAGATGTCACATATCCGAAATATCCAGAGGAGAAGGTAGATTCTTGGACATTAAGCATCAAATCTAGTGGTAAGTAGTGGTAATCCAAGTGGTAATCTAGTGGTAATCCAAGTAGAGAAAAGAGACAGAAAAGAAAAAATGAATTTGGTAAACTTTTATCTAACTGCTTTTGTGTTTATGTATTTTATTATTAAACCGCGTTTAAATTACTTTATACAACCCAAACAAAGTATAACATCCCAATAACAACAGGTAATTTTTATATGAACCGACTGATCACTTTTTTTCTTTATTTCATATATAACAAATTAGATTGGTAATATTTCCTGAATTAATTTAATTTGAAGTTTTGAATTAATTTTACAGAACAATATAAATACATTTCTTAATACTTAGCATACAATAATTTAATATGGAAGCGTATGAATTTAAAAAAATAAATGGTAAATTCAATTTTCGAGAATTGAAACATACATTATCCGATAAAGTGCTTAATTTGTAGTCATTAAATTTTATTTTGCATGCATATCCTTCGAGATAAGAAAGAATTAGCGGAAAATATAAATTTTACTGTCCTATAAATTTGGCGCAAATGTAATAAAACTGTGAATCCAAAGGCCATCTGAATCATACTTTAAACATTTTCATTTCGCATGATTATTTTTTTACAACACAGCTTGAATAACCTATTGTTTGAACAGAATGCTTTTGGTTTTTGCTAATGTAGTCATGATTGGGCGTGACCTTGGAAAACATCGTTTGATTAAATGATTACATTTGTTCTATTATTTCATGGTCATTTAAACATATATGTAAATAAATCACAAACGAAGGTTTTCTAAGACAAGTTAGTTTATATATGCTTAATATTTACAGCTTATGAATACGATAAATTTATAATAAACATATTTTTTTTTATTTTGCTAGTTATATGTATGCATATTCGCTTAGCATAGTTCATTTTTGTTAAAACATGAAATAAATATAAGGACTTAAATGTAAAGAATCAGTTTTTAGTTTAACTTTAAATACAGAAGTATATATATATATATATATATATATATATATATATATATTTGTGAGTGAGAGGCTCATAGGCAAAATTCTAAAAATGGAAAAACACGACAAAACATAAAAGAACAATGGAAAAATCACTTGCTAAGATGCAATGCAATCTGCAATTTTAAAACCTAAATTTATCCATTGGGGCCTGATGGCCGAGTGATTAGCGCTCTGGCACTCAGTGCCAAAGGTTTCATGTTCGCGACCCGGCGTTGTCACGGTTGTTTGTAGTGGTTCGGAATCAACTTGAATCGTAGGTTTCTGTCTAACATTACTACTACTACACCACACTACATCATTGTGCCATCAGCTGAGTTGTCCCTATACGGTTTGGAAATGATGTGAGTCTGATTGGGCTCCGTGACGCTCTTACAGTCATATGATAAATGGTCTATAATCTTAGTCTATTATAATTGTAAAACGTTGGGAGTAGGGCTGACAACCCTACTCCGTAAAAAGACAACATCTCCTATCTCGAAATCTGTCAGTAGGCAAATGGCCTTGGCCCACCATGGGACTGTCGCATCAATGAAGTAGAAGAAATTTACTTATTATTAATCAATAATAGGAGAATTGGTCATTGGGTTTTCGCAATTTCCTTCAAAACTCTACAAGCGATATTGAACCACAAATTTCAGTGTTTGTGCTAGACAGGGAGACGATAAATCTGTACGTCAAAAGTTCTACCTGTTGGATCAAGAAGGTGAAATGTGTGAGCCCCATTCAAGTTTTGTTGGTGCAATGTAGCAGATCCTTCATAACGCATCCTGGATGACATTGAATCTATTATACATCTAAAGTTCCACTGGTGAATGACAGGTCAAAATTATCCTCATTTGAAAATATAAAATTATTAGTTAATATACTTAATTCCTGTTAATACTTGATATAAGTTCATTTTACTTTGTGTATTTAAATTTTAATGTGAAACAATACATATTTCTATGACTATGTTTCTTTTTTTTTTTTTTTTTTTTTTTTTTTTTTTTGAGGTTTCTTTACAGCTCAGAACAAATCAACCATATTATAAAAAAGCTAATATTTTCAATTACTTTTAATCATAGTCTTATGGATGCACACATATCAAACTCTGTCCACTGATTGAAAAGAATTTTAACGTGAGTCGCTGGTGTAGTCGCTTTCTTGTAGACACTGTTTCGAAAACGAGGAGACTGAATGACGTTTGTAATGTTCAGTATCTTGGCTTGTAAGTCGAACTACTAGGTGGGAGTTTTCCAGGTTTTCTCCTGTGCGATACGCAAATGCGAAGTAACCCATTAAAAGTCCTCCTAGAAGACACTGCCCTCTTTCTTGACACGGAGCTAAGTCAGACATCTACCTACGGGTGCTCCATAAGTTGCCCCTTTCCCTCCATACATGAGTAAAATATTCATGAGATGTGCATCTCACACTGCACACAGACACATAACCATAACTCTGCGATGCTAACATAGACACCACATATTGAAAATAATATCAAGCTACTTTATTCAAAATAAAATCTTTCGAGATATTAAGAGTATTGTGCACTAAATCGTGGTACACGGATATTAGATCGAAGGGTTTCCAAAATACGCATATTGAATCATAGATATACATCAGTTGTCGTTAAAGTAACTGATATCGATATGTCAGTTAGAGTCGACAGAAAAATACAATGGGGCTGCAATATTTAATTCGTATTAATTCATCTTGATTGACAACGCAATAAGTTGGAGCAAGATCATGAAAAATAGAACCCAAGTAGCTAAAATGGCGTATTTATCAATAAAAGACTATATTATTATTATTATTTTATTATCTAAATTAAATTTATATTTTTCATAAAATTAATTTCTCAAGTATGCAATCTCAAGAAGAATGTGGAAGAACATCACAAAGGCCATCACAGACAGGGCATGGCCTGACAAAATGTATTTTCGAGTATTCTATAATCAAATTTATTATTCTACAATATCACAAATCATTATATATTATTATTAACAATTTCAAATGATTATATTCAAGTTTCAATGTAATTTTTTTAATAAATCAATTTGACATTTGTAAAAAACAACTTTCATTTTTAAAAAATAGCTTTATTCTTTTATACGTTCAATATAAGAATAAAAACTGTACAAGCAGAAAACGCAATGATTTAAGAGTAACATATCAGAGTTTCAATCATCCCCAATTGTTTAAGAAAAATATATCTGTGCATATGAATCCTTAACTGATTTATGCACATTTATAAAAGCTTATATGATTAAATACGATTAAAAAAATTAAAATACAAAGAAACGTCCTTCTATTTCAGATTCCCATTAATGAAATTACCGATCCATTTTTATTCCTTTATTCATCAGTATGCCGGCGGTCATTTGTGACTAGAAGGAAAAGAAAACAAAACCATAAATTCCTTTAAAAAAAAAAAGAAAAAGAAGCACTTTCAATCTTCTGATACAGCAAATTACAAAAAGAACCGTGACATTGGACTTTAATTCGACAATTTCTCATCCCCAAATTCATCGCTCCACCCTGAAACTGCGTTTTCAGTTTACCCTCGAGACATTCCCAAGGTCAGAACCTTTTCTTTTTTTTTTCTTTTTTTACGACTACCGATGTTAAATCCCATCATAAAATCTGTTTTTAAATCGGGCCTTTTTCTGTAAAAGTATCCTGTTCTTTAAATTGCTCAAGATTTCTTTTGTAAAAAAACTACTTGTTTTCAGAGAGAAGAACACATTAAACTAGGGTTGTAATTTTTGTGGTTATAAAAGACCACACAGCTTGGTAAACCTCAATGGTGGTGAATTTATAAACGGTAATCTAAATTCCGATTGAATCGATCCTCGATTGATCCTCGTAAATTTCAAAAGCACCAAAAATTGAAAAATTCAGAACTTCAAGGAGCTTATAAATTGTAAGCAATACATTGTAATAATTGATAAAAAAGATTAAATCTTACGAAATTAGTAACATACGTTAGTATTTACTGCAGACAAATTAATAATTATTTGTTTTCAATAAATACTAACGTATGTTACTAATTTTGTAAGATTTAATCTTTTCATCAATTATAATTCGGTTTAATTTATTTGTATCAAACCCATTAATAAAACCACATTTTTATTAGTATTCATAAGCCCTTATTGTTTTTATTAGTTAATTAAAATTAATAATTAATTTCATTAATTTTTATTAATATTTTAGTTTAAACAATACAGAGATTTTAAAAATAATTTTCTAATATTTTTTTTTCCACTCAACTTGTCAATTTTGTCAACAGTCAAGTTATAGAAAAAAAATATTTGAAATAAAAGAAACTGGCATAAAATTAAAAGTGATACTTTTTATTTTTACATCATCTTCCAAAAAATTAAATCTTACAAAAATTAATACAAAATTGTACGTTAGTATTTATTGAAAACAAATAATTGTTAAATATTTTAGTTTCAATAATACAGAGCTTCGAAACATAATTTTCTAATATTTTTTGTTTTTTTTTTTTTTTTTTTTTTCAGTAAATTTTTTTTTTCCAGCAATTTTTTTTTTTTCAGCAATTTCTCTATAGATGAGTTATTGAAAAAAAAAATAGTTGAAATAATAGAAATTACCATAAAATTAAAAGTGAAACTTTTCATATTCATCTATAGCCCAATCTATAATGAAAAAAAATACCTATAATGAAAAAAAAAAAAAAAAATATAATTATTTAGATTTTTTTAAATATTGTGCTACAGAACTCTGAAGATGGAAAAAAAATTTATTGAAACCTTATGGATGTTTTAAAATGAAAATAAATTACATTCTTAATTGATTAATTTAATATGTCACGCTTCAAAATTCATGTATATATGTATGTATATATAGTATATATTTAATACACTGGTCCCAGCTGATGCCAGAGGAAAAATCAAGCAGATGTACTACATAAATAGCTTTAGAAAAAGCCATTGATGATTTTTCTTTTTATCAGCTTGTGGTTTAGGTCATGGCTTTTTCAATAATGCTTTCTCTCTCCGGCAGCTGAATACATAGTTAATTTATACATGGAGATGCTTTAAAAGCCGCCTTCTGTTATTTTTTTTCCACTCTGAATGAAAGATGTACTTTGTTGAAAAGCTAAACTTTTATTTATTCGCATTCTGAACTTAATAATGATGGAGAAATTCGTGACTCTTGTGAGTGAAATGTAATTGATTAATTGAATGTTGAATGATTATTCATTTTTCTTGTGTGTGTGTGTTTTTTTTAAATATTGAATTATTTGTGATCATACTTATTTTTAATTCCCCTTATAACGTACAAAAGAATTTAGAAATATTTTAGAAGAAAAGTTTTATAAATTTAAGAATTTGAAATATTATAGAGTTATTAAAAATATTACATAACTACATAGCCACATAACTTACATAGCTATTTACATAACTAATACATTAAATTTTTGAAGAAAAAAAAAAAATCTAACTTAAAAAATAACGTAACGTAAAACCCTATCATTTAAAGTTAAATTGATAACCCCAATATTTCAAATCTCAATTCATCATCATCATTGGCACAACAGCCCCATGGTGGGCCAAGCCCATCTGCCTACTGGCAGATTTTGAGACAGGAGATGTTTTATTTTTATGTTGATGTACAGGAGATGTATTTTTTTAAAATTTATTTATTTATTTTAAATGTAGATAGTAGATGTAGGGTTGTCAATCCTACGCCTAACACTCTACAGTTACATTAGACCGAGATCTACGTCTTAAAGTGGATTCCGAACCACTATAAGCATTCATGGCACCGTTGGGGCTCGAACACGAAACCTGTGACATAGAGCGCTAGTCCCTCGGCCATCAGGCCCCTCAAATCTCAACTATATAGCAAAATTTATCATTCGTTGAAACCTTAGTCACTTTAATAACCAGCGTTTTGTATTTATTACAAAAAAAAAATGTTTTTTAAGCGGATAAGATCTTCAACATTTGTGGATTTATTTTTTTATTATTTCATTATTTATTTTTTATTATTTATATTATTTATTATATATCATTTTTTAATTTATATTATTTATTATTTTTTATTTATATTATTTATTATTTTATTATTCATATTGTTTATTATTTTATTATTATTATGGTGAATTTATTTTATTTTTATTTAGTTCTATGTCTAAAAATAGAATTCACTTAAAGCTTACAATATGTTAAAAGCAAACAGTATTAATCATGAAAAAAATTTGAAACTTTTGGCTAAAAATAATAATAATAATAATAATAATATTAATAAATTCAAATTTTAATCAAATTTTTTTCCAGGGTTTTCAATAATTTTTTTATTTTGCATTCAAATAAAGTACTCTTTTATTTAAAAGAGACTTTTTCTTCACTTATTATTAAGATTAAAAACGACTCAAGAATATCTTTCTCAAATCTTTACAAGTGATTTTCTAATGAAAAACATTACTTAAATCTTCTAACACAAAACTTCAATACATCGTTTTCGTTTAAGAAATACTCCACTATTTTCAATCAAAATGCAATAACATTTTAAGGAGGCCACTCACTGAAGCAAAGATACTATTTAATACTGGACAACACACACAGATCACCAGCTGACAACAGTGTCTTAGTAGCATCGCTGTTGATTCCTTCGTAGGAGAGGACATATTTCGCAAGGTCATTCTCTGACACGCATTTGTGCGCGGCGTGTCTGGTGAGCGTGATATTTACGTTCGCGTTCTTTCAACCCGCCACCACGTCATGTAGCGGCGTTTCGCAGAAAAACATATGGCTCAATTCCTCCTCAAGAGAATATTGACATCCTTTTTCCCAGCACCTATCTTTAAAAGCCGAGGGGCCTTGACATTCGCCCGGAGGTCGTTCGCTCTCGAGGATGCATTGATTTTGCACTGGGCTCTTCTCATAAAAATAGTTAATGGCCTTTTAGTGTTTTCGATTCATAAAGGACGTCGTTGTTGTTCGTAAAAATGGTCATAAGAAAAATCAATAAAAATCATTCATTTTATTATTTAAAATGAATGCTTCAAAACTTTAATCAATACATATAAAGTAATAATCAATTATTCTGAGAAAAATATTATATATATATACATATGCACTGATCTTATATATTTTCACCTTATAAATATATATACTACTCTAACTTTACATTTTGAAATGAATTTTGCAATGCAGCTTAATTGATAGTTATCGTCATGCATGTTCATACATGTTGTGATGCTTTGCCATGCAATTGTCATGCAATTTTAATACTTTTTACATTAAAATATATTTTTAAATAGTATATAAAAAGTTGGAATCGATGTCTGTGGTGTGGAATCCACTTTAAACCTATAGTCCAGGTCTAATATGATTGTAGTCCGTTGTGTGTAGGGCTGACAACCTTATCCTGTAAAAAAAAAAAAATAAATAAATAAAATAAAACATCTCTCATCTTGATATCTGCCAGTAGGCGGACGGCCTTGACCCACCATGTGGATGCTGCTCCAATGAACTTCCTAATATTTTGGGTCTGGCCTAATATGTCTGGCGCTCGATGCCCCAGATTTTGGGTTCGAATCCCGGCGTTGCCATGGATGTTTGTAGAGATTCGGCATCCACGGTCTATTATGACTGTAGAGCTTTAGACGTAGGGATGACAACCCTGCCCCGTAAAAAGAAACCAACTCCTATCTAGAAATCCACCAATAGGTAGATATCTGGAGCTGGTCGACCATGGGGCTGTTGCGTCAATGATGATGATGATATGAAAAGTAAAGATATTTGTCGTGTACAGCATTGTTAAGTATAAATCATCATTTTACCAAATAACGACAAAAAAAAAAAAATTGGTTCACTTTGTATCGTCATGCTATTGTTGGTGATTTTATAGAGTGAGAGTTTTGATGTGATTTCGTTTTCCACTGTAATGGCAGATAATTATAAGACTCAACGTTATTCTGGAAGCAGAAAAAGAGGGGAGCTACTATACTGCACTCACATTTTGGCATTGCAATTTGGAACAAACATCCCCAAGGGTAGCATTTAGGGTTCGCACCATGATGTTTTTTTTAATCAAGCCTAATGGATGAGTTTTCCGGCCTATGCATTTATTGTACCTGCCCCCGGTGTATTCAAGGAACCTTTCAATTCGGCATCGCTTACCGTGTTTCGATCTAAGCTTTCTTAATTCGGAAGCTGAACGCGCTATTCATCAGACCTTTCTAGGACATATCCTAGTTTGAATCCGAAATATAAGTTTTCCTTTTCATGAACACTTGCATTATGCAATTAAGAACACTGAAAATGTACGAAATTAAATGATAAAAAAAAAGATAATATCTATAAGTTAAGTCAAAATTTCCTACTTTTGACTTATTTGGTTTAAAAACCAACATATGTGAGCGACAACTTTGGAGAAAATAGTTCTGTAACCGTGCTTCCTCCTACGCACTGGCAAGAGCGCCCCTGTGGCATTCAGGTTTGGTTTGGTTTGTCGCTCCACTGTCATTTTGTACACACTTTGTGCTAATTAGGCAATGGCATTGATTCCGAACCCTAACAAACATCTATGACACCACCGAAGCTGCGGTAACAAAGGCTAGAGTTCTAGCCAATTGACGATTAGGCCTCTATGGCATTTAGCAGAAATGGTCAGTTGTCCTGCAGGCTCTCACCCGAGAAGAAGTACATTTCGCGCGTCCTGCGCGTAGCTGAGTATCAGATTTTCGGCTTAGAAGGGGAATTCTTCCACGAATCTATAATTACCTGTCCTTAAATGTGTTAAATATTGCGTGTCTGTAATTGCATGTGTTTGGTGTTTGTAAAATGAGTAAATAAAGCTGTGAATTCTCTGACCTGTGACTCCAGTATCTCAACCCCATCACGCACTGTTATAATCTGATTGTCCAACCTGCCCAAATTGTCTGCATCCAACCCAACCTTCCAGATTTGATTCTCTTCGTCATTTACTGGAATAAGTTAAAAATGTAAAAAAAGCGAATAACTGATCAATAAATTTGCTGTGTTGTGGGCGTTGTCTCAGTTAATATGTGCTATATAGAACATTTTCATGGGATATCCTAAATAACTCTAAATCTCCTACGATATGTCTGTTTAATGGGTGTAATGTTTAATGTTCATTTGTAAACATAAAGTAATCTGTCTTTTAAAAATTTTTGACAGGAAATTACGCTTTTCTGAATAAAAATGCAAACTATTTATGTTCCACACATTTCTCAAGAGATGTGGAAACGTGATCCTATTTGAATGCACATAAAATGAATCAGAATAATTTTTTTATACTACAAATGGTAAAGCAATTAACCTAAATCATTTTCACATTTTAATAAACGCGTAATAAATTAGGACAAAAAATAATAAAAATTGCAAAATCTTTATATTTATGAATAACCAATCAATGTCTGACCTTATTCCTTTTACAGTTTGAATTGTCGAATGCTTAAACTTAAAAAAAAAAGTATTAAACAATAAACAGAAGCACATCCGTGTGAACTTTTTTGATAAGAGTACGTTATCGACTAATTGTGCAATATAATATTTAAATGTACGGTATAATTATGCAATATTTAAATCTCAATTCAGTTTTGAGCGACAACGTTGCTCCTAAGACACAAATATTTATTTATCAACATTTATTGCATAAATATTACTATTACAATGAGCTTAGTTTTGTTATACTGAGATTGTGTTTACGAAAGATTTATTTGTACATGATTAAAATTATGAAAATACTCGTTATGCTTTAAGTTCATTTGACTATGTTAATAGAGAAGTTTGTGTAATTAATAGAGTAAGAATATATTGATACAATAATTATTGTTAAGGTATAGTTAATTAATTGTATAATTATAGTTATTGCTCAATAACTATTATTATTGTGTGTTCTTTGTGTATTGTTAGAAATGTTCAATGATTCCAAAACATTGCCTTTCAATTGTAAGTATTTTTTTTTTTTCATATCCCACTTGGTTCGGGTAGACAGTAACATCTAGATGTTATGTGTCTAATCCTCAATGTTCTGCAGTGGGTGAACATCGCATGAGCAATATACTCATGGATGTAGGGCAGTTTCTGTTGTGATGGAGCACCCACAGGTAGAAGTCTGATTTGGCTCAGAAGGAGGGCAGTGCCTTCCAGGAGGACTTTTGCGAATCACATGGAAGAAACCCCGGAAAACTCCCACCTGGTTGTCCAACTAATGAGGCAAAATGCTGAACCTAACAAAGACATCGAGTTTCTTCGTTTTTTGAAACAGTATCTACAATAAAAGCGGATTGAACTTCAGCCCCTAATGCTCATCAGCAGTACACGTTGCCACTGAGCCACGAGTAGGGCTCGTTTGTAAATATTACTCCTTCTTACTTAAAGTATGTCGCTGTAACAAAAGCCCAAAGTGACCCTATATGTGCCAACGTCCTATCAGTCTAAATCACGTTCAGAAAACTGTTTAAGATTTTTGAGGACAAATATTCGTAGTCGAAAAATTGGTATTAAGTATGAATGACATAAAATTTTGTGAATATGTATAAAAATAATACATATTTATACACTTTTTACTTTTAAAAAAAAAAAAAAAAAAAAAGTTTAGAATTTGTTTTATAATTAATAGAATAAGAAAGACTAAAAGACATGTAAAGGAGCGACCTGAGGGGCCAATTGACTACCGCTCTGACCATTGGTACCAAGACTCGAATCCTGGCGGTGGCATGAATGTTTGTGAGTGTTTCGGAATCCATGTTTAACTGTAGGTCCCGGTCTAATTATCCCAAAGTGTGCACAAAATGACCGTAGAGCGACAAACCAAACCAAAAAGATAAAGAATTTCTTTCAATATCGAATTATGTCAAGAAATAAAAAATTGTAAAAGATGCACACTAAGTTTTAATCAGACAAAAAATTATTGCGATATTAAAATTTGCTGTGCTTTAATTGATTTTAGAAGCCGGCTTAAAGGTTTAATCTTTAAACTTAACGAATTTACTTAAATACATTTACTTCCAAAGATAGCTTTTCTAAATATTAAACTTTTTCGGACATGTACTCACACGCTCCGTACACGTGACACTTAATATTCACTCCATTCCTTACATCGAATAATCCACATTATTTTTATTCAACGTGATGCCAGTTGTTCGTGCTAAAGGAATAAAAGAACTAAAGGAGCATTGGCCATTCCGGAGTTCAGTGTTTATAGACGCCTTCCTACATGTTCTTCGAACGACTTATTATCTTTAAGACGAGAGAAAAGAATTTTATGCATCGATTTAAGAATCGAGTTGTCTTACATGGGAAAAAAAGAAAAATCCATACCGAATCATTTTCAGGAATAGTTATTTCTGACATCATTTCTTATCTTTACTTCCATGAAACCATTTCATTGATGGAGTAGAAGTGAGAGGTAGCGGAATGCAGAAAACATTTCCTGAAATCGGAATTTCCGGAATTTTTCCGGACTTAATTCAAACTAATTCCGCAGTTTCTCATTCCTTTGCATATATATCAATCTCGGTTCTGATCAAGATTTTTGCGGAGGTTTTATTTCGTTGTAAGTGCAAATGATGTGTAAAGAAAAAAAATTGGTTTGGTTGTTTTACTTAGAAATAGGTAATAAAACATTGATGAATTTTATTTCAATGTCAATATAATAATCCGTGAAAATATTTTTTTAGATGAAAAAAACCATCATTATCAGACTACGTTTGGTTTTAGTCTATCTAGATTTAGAGCAGTTTGGGAATAGATTATCATAAATAATAAAATAAACTTTGGCGTTTTTTAGTGTTATCTTTAATATATTTTATTTTAAAAAAATATAAAGTTTATGTTTTTCTTTAAAAGTAAATAAGATTGAATGATTTTTATAAAGATTTGTTTATTTTTTTAATGTATAAATTTTCATTTATTCAAATTCTGTATTATTTGCCCCAACAATAACAACAAAAAAATTTTTAATATAAAACAAATCCAAAAGTATTAGTCTTTGAACATAACAAAGAAATTTCTGTTGTTTAAATGAATATCATTTTAAATTATCATTTTATCAATGTATGCAAGATTTCATAGAGCACTCATAAATATGTAGAAGAACAGATTTGTGGTATTTCAGTTCTTCTAAACTTTCTAAACAGTCTTATATAGAAAGAGTAATACTAAGAGCCATGTTCCGTATAAACTTTTATAAATCACATTGTACTATTATATGAGCCCGACTCGTGGCTCAGTGGTAAACGCGCGCCGCTGGTGAGCATTATTAGGGCTGAGGTTCAATCCGATGGCGGCTTTGTTGTAGGCACTGTTTCAAGAAACGAGGAGACTCGATGGCGTTTGGGAGGTTCAGCATCTTGCCTCGTGAATTTGACTACTTGGTGGGAGTTGTAAGGCTTTTCTCAAATACGATATGCACATGAGGGTTAGCCTCCGGAAAGCACTTCCCTCCTTCTTCAGCGACACGGAGCCAAGTAAGATTTCTGCTTACGGGTGCTCCATCACAACAGAAATAGTTTGGTTTGGTTTGTCTTTCTACGATCATTTTGTGCACACTTTAGGCTAATTATACCGGAACCTACAGTTTAATATGGATTCCGAACCACTAACAAACATCCATGCCACAGCCAGAATTCGAACCTGAAGCCTGTGGGACCAAAGACCAGGGTGCTTTTCACTGGCCATCAACCGCCCATCATAACAGAAGCTGTCCCTCCTCCTTTCATGAGACCACAGGTTCCTACTTGGTCTAAATGTTGCTTTTTACTATTATATGTTGCTATTATAAAATATTTTAAATTGTAGCAAAAATACAAAAAAATCGAGCAGCTTTGGATATTTACCAGTAGTGAAACTGATTAAATCTTTTTTAAATACAAGTGGGAAAAAAAAAGTATTTAAATCCTTAGATTTGCTTACAATTGGTAATAAAAAAAGTCTACACAGATGAAGTAATTTCAAAGATTCGTCAATGTGTTTATGAAGATTTCTCCCAAAAAGATATTGCCCCACTGCCTTTCTGATTCAGCCTCATTAATTAGCCACCCTAACGAGCTCATCGAATCTTTCGCAATGGAGCCGCGTGCAATTATTTCTGACTGCCATTAAGTCCCCACTCGCTGTGCAAATGGCTCTTCCCTATTCCTCCATCTACTCGTATTGAGAAAAGAAACACCACATTCACTATCGAACCTTGAAGAATCTCGTTTATCTGACTCGCTTTCAAGGCATTTTTTTTTTACTTCCTGAAATTTATGATCTTGGTTAGATTTTTAAAATGTGTTGTTTTCGCCGCATGAAATTTGTACAACATGCTTCCTCTCCTTCGATTTGCAAGGTTAATGGATTTCTTCCGTTGAATATATAATTGTTTGAATGATTTTTAATGTGTGTTTGGTTTTAAATATTGGAAATGTATTTAAAATGTGCATGAATTCAATTGATATCTATGAATCTGTAATTGCGCTGATTTTCATTAACCCATAAATCTATTTTCTTCTCTAAAGTGTAAAAAATCTGTATAAATCATGTACTGGGTGGTATAAATTATGTACATGTCATCCATTTTCTTCAGCACCAATTATTGTTTATTTTTTCTATTATTCTATATATCTGATCAAGAAATTATAAAAATAATTTTTGAGGAATTACAGTACCTTATTGAATATCGATTTTGTTGATGTTGTTCTAATGCAGCTGGCAATACAGAGACAGTTAATCTTTATGCCATAAGCAAGGTCTGCACCGTTGTTACTCACTTAGCCCCAGGGTGCACGCGTGGATTTCGAACCGATAGAAACATCCATGGCGCTGCGGAACTAGAACCAGAAACCTGTTTACCAGGCGCCAGAGCTCTAGCCCCTCGGTCATCAGGTTCCAGTATATATAACAGGCCACTGTAATTTTAGTACCTCAACAGAGAAAGTTATATAACAGGCCTCTATAATTTTAGCGCCTCAACAAAGAAAGTTATGGCACATAGATTTATCATATACAAAAATGGCATACACATACGAATTTCGGTACTTCTTCGTCTACCGGATATTGAACAAATTCCTCCATTTATAAAGCCTAATGTGATATCTATCAGGCCACTAAAACTGATCATCATACATTTTCAGTTCAACTATTTATTGATAATTAGCATTTACATATCAATAATAATACTGTACGAACTTCCTACACCCTCGCAAGTGTGCCCTGGCACGATGCAGCGTGATGACCCGTATCCTTCAAGCGAAGTGCGTCAAATGAGCATCTGTTTTTGAGAAATATTTCCAAACACCGTCGGCTTCTAAAATTATCGAAGGAGGCATTGGCGATTTCCCGAGGCCAAAACACTCCTAATGCCCGTGAACGGCCCATCGGAACATCTGCTCGAGCGCATTTATCGCGGCAGCATCTGCCGCTTCAAAACGAAGGCGGATTTTTTTTCTCTTTCTGAATATTCGTTCAGGGCAGGGGGCCCCGTTTGGGTGAAGGAGAGGCGAAACCTTCATTCGTTCAGACAACCGTGCTTCCTAGGATAAAAGAGCGATGCGAATTTGGCTTTTTTTTATGTTTTTGGTTTTTTTTCGTTTTTAAAAATATTTTTTTCTTTCGGGAAAAAGTAGCAGTAGTGCTTGCTTGAACTTACCAATTTTTCATTTTTGTTTTTCGGTTTTCGGAAAAGATATTTTGGTTATGGGGAAAAAAAAAACACACAGTTTTTTTTTTTTTTTGTTCACTGAAGTTTTTAATATCTGTCATACAGCAATTCACTAAGTAAGGCATAGAAATTCGTGGTAAAAATTTAAAAAAAAAAAAATTGGTTTCGAAAATGAATGAGTAAATAAGAAGAATCTAAGTATGGAAATCGGAATACTTTTTAAATTTAAAGATCCATTTTAAAAGTATTTCTGTATAAGTATAACATGATACGGTTCATATATATCATATATTTATATATTTCATATATTCCATGATGTTGTCGTATCCCTCATGGATTGGTTTAGTTTAGTTTGTCGCTCTACTATCATTTTGTGCACCCTTTAAGCTAATAAGACCGGGACCTACTGTTTAACGTGGTTTCCGAATCATTAACAAACATCCAGGCCACCATCAGGATTCGAACTGAAGCCTGTGGTGCCAAAGGCCAGAGAGTTTACCAATTGACATTAGGCCGCATCAGTGATGGAAGGAGGGAAGACGGTTGAAACTTCTGCTGTGATGGAGCACCAGTAGGTAGAAGTCTGACTTCTGCTCCGTGTTGCTGAAGGAGGCAGTGCCTTTGCGGGAGGATTTTTTAAGGGGAACTACCACGTATTTGCGTATCGAAAACTGGACTAACGAGGCAAGATGCTGAACATCATGAACGTCATCGATCCTTCATTTTTCGCATATTTCATCATTATAATATTTATATCTCTTCAATTATGTATAAACTTCAACTCACACATACATATAAGCGTTATGTACATTCGCATTGAATTTAAAAATGCGTTGTGTATATGTACTCACTTTCATGGATTCTTATGGAAAACTGGGCTTATTCTAAAATAACAATTCAAAGCAAATTTTATTTTACTTTGTAGTAATATCACTCAGGCGCTCCATGCCACAGGCTTCGAGTTCGAGTTCCGGTAGTGCCATGGATATTTCTAGTGATTCTTAATCCACTTTAAATCATAGGTCCATATCTAATATGACCACGGCTGTATAAACCGTATAGGCCGTATGACTGTAAACAGGTGTAGTACTGAAAACCCTGTAAAAAAAAATCATCTACCGTTTAAAAATCTGCAAGAAGATAAACATCCTTGGCCCACCGTGGGGCTGTTGCGTCACTGATGATGATGATAATGATATCTATATAAAAAACGTCAAAAATATCTTCACACTGAATTGTCCAGAGTCTCAAGATAAATTTAAATGTTATCGTAAAATATGTTCCTAAAATCCTTTGAAACAAGATATCTAACATTCCTAGAAACAGCACTGTAGCATTCAACACATTACAAATTGCACCCTATAAAAATATTTTACAATTCTAAAACAAAGAAAAAATCTAATATTATTAGCTACATTACAATAATATGGGCAGCAATAAAAGAAAAGAATGACATCATATTTGTTCAAAGAATTGTAATTCCTGTTTTGAATTTACGTCATACTATCGTGCTAACGTACCGCCCATACCTTATTTTAAATAGGGACAAATTCTTTAGTTCTGGGAAATTGAGGTATTCCCATGATTTCAAAAACATGGGTTTTCGGAATTCTATTGATAATTTATTAGGTATAATAAAATTTCTATGAATTGTGCAAATATGATTATAATAATTAGAATGATCAGCAATATTGGTTGATGCTTTTTTTCAGTTCCTTCTATTAGCTCACACTCTCCCTATATATATCTTGTTCATATTTTCAATCGTTCATAAAATACTTTTTATTCCTCCACTCAACTTCAAATACATTTTTTTGAATTTGTAGTGGATGACACTGGATGTGAATACAGTTTTTTCAAATATTAATTCAGTAATTAAATTTAATGAATTAATTTTAGTTTTATTTAGATTTAAAAAGCCAGTTATCATGTTGCATGTATCCAATAGATAGCGCCAGATGAACTTAAAAAAAAGAATGAAAATTATTTGTAAAGGACTTTCTGCAATATAATGAAAATAAAGTAGGAATTGACTTTAAAATTTTTTTTTTTTCATATTACTTTATTAAAAAGTTATTATGAAAAGAAAAATAATGAAAGATTGATTAAATTAATAATTAAAGCATTGTTGATTATAAATGACAAATAACCCAAATAAATTTTCACATCAACTTTTTTTTGCTGAGAAAATTAAAATATATAATACATATTATCGCTGTAATTTGACTGCATTGTGAACATTTCTTTTGTTCTAATGCAGCAGGCAAACTCATCAATTGTCTTCGTTGCCTTAAGGCAAGTGCTTCACCGACGTTACTCACTTAGCACTACCCAGGAAGTGTGTGTAGCTTGAAGATAAGCTACAGACGCGGAGTAAAAATACCTCCGAAGCGCTCTACGATCCTGTTAGACCGGGACCTACGGTTTAAAGTGGATTCCGAACCACTACAAACATGCATGGCAGCGCCGGGACCCTGTGGTACCGAGCGCCACAGCGCTAGCCACTCGGCTATTCAGGCCCCGCATTGTGAACATTATTTACTACTTTACACTGCCGTAAGACAATGTAATAATGAAAAAGAAAATAATTGAGTCACAACTTTTTATTAGTTTTTAAAATTGAATTTTAAAAAAGGATTGTATATTGAAAATTTATGTTCAACAAGTTTATTTACCAAGTAACAGAAACAAGATTTGATTATGGGTGACTTTTATAATTTCTGAAAAGCGTAATTTTTTAAAGAATTGTTATTATAAATTATAATGGCTTTTTTCAGAGTCGAGATTAAATTCATATTCAAACTGAATACGCTCCACAAAATGAACATACTGATAACTTTCTAAAAACACACCTTTTTTTTTTATATATAATTCATGGGATGAAACATTTTTTCTTTATATTCATATAGTCATGACAAAATAACAATATACTAACGTAGAACAACAACAACAAAGCATTTCAACAAATATTCAAAGTATATTCGTGCAACAATATTAAAAAGAATATATTTATTTATCGAATTTATTTGAAATAAACTTTACAAAATATAATATTAACTTTAAAAATTTAGTTAATATTATATTTTGCATAGTTTATTTCAGTAACATTGGAATATTTTTATTAAATTCAGTTATTCGTAAATTTAAATAATCAGAGTTAATTGAACATTTTACCATATTATTCAGAAGAACATTTTATTAAGTTGCTGTTTTTTTTCAATTGGAATGTCTATAGTAAGTGAATTTTACGTTTCATTTTTTCCATACATTAAGTGATAAAATTAAGGACATTTACATTTTTATATGTATTTCAAAATTTTTATTTATAATAAATAAAACCCTCATAAACGTAATTAAACGAAGTGAATAAATATATTTATTGATAATAAACCTTTAATTGTTAGTTGTTTTTTAATATAGGTAATTATTCCTTGTTTGTACTGCTACACTGAAAAAAAAATCAGACATTTTACCATATTATTCAGAAAATGAAGAACATTTCATAATGTTGTTGATTTAATTGGAAAGTCTATGGCCAAAACTTTAAAGTTTCATTTTTAAAATTAAAGTTTAAATTTACATTTTTATATGTACTGCAAAATGTTTCAAAATTTTTATTTGCATTAAATTAAACCTCATAAACATAATTAAATAAATATATTTAATGATTAACCTTAAATTAATTGAATAAACCTTAAATTGTTAGTTGTTTTTTAATATCGGTAATTATTCCTTGTAATTTGTACTGCTACGCTGAAAAAAAAATCAGACATTTTACCATATTATTCAGAAAAAATGAAGAACATTTCATAATGTTGTTGATTTAATTGGAAAGTCTATAGCCAAAACTTTTACGTTTCATTTTAAAATTAAAGTTTAAATTTACATTTTTATATGTACTGCAAAAATGTTTCAAAATTTTTTATTTGCATTAAATTAAACCCTCATAAACGTAATTAAATAAATATATTTAATGATTAACCTTAAATTAATTAAATAAACCTTAAATTGTTAGTTGTTTTTTAATATCGGTAATTATTCCTTGTAATTTGTACTGCTACGCTGAAAAAAAATCAGACATTTTACCATATTATTCAGAAAAAATGAAGAACATTTCATAATGTTGTTGATTTAATTGGAAAGTCTATAGCCAAAACTTTTACGTTTCATTTTTAAAATTAAAGTTTAAATTTACATTTTTATATGTACTGCAAAATGTTTCAAAATTTTTTATTTGCATTAAATTAAACCCTCATAAACGTAATTAAATAAATATATTTAATGATTAACCTTTAAATTAATTGAATAAACCTTAAATTGTTAGTTGGTTTTTAATATCGGTAATCATTCCTTGCAATTTGTACTTCTATACTGAAAGCAAGATCAAGAAGATTGGCTGTCGAAAAATTTAGTATAGTAACAAAAATCCCATGTTTAATAATAAGAAGTAACCTTTTGCCATGACCCTGACTGTTGCGGCAAACATCCGGCAGCTTGCGGTTCTTATTCAAAATTCTGCGGTTTCTATTCGTTCATGGTATTCCATTTACTTTAGCTGTTCAGTTTCAATTCGTTTTAAAATATATTCGTCCACATGACATGCATCACACAGTAGAAGTTTAATTTTTAATTCAGTAAATTGTGGTTATTAAAATTTTTTTAAGTACGATAAAATTACCAGTTAATTTGTTAGTTTAAAATTTATTGTATTGCACAGTGCTTAAGAGATGCAAAGTAATTCTTAAATATGCATGTAAAAATCTTCAGAACGTTAAAACTCATAGAATAAAGGCTTAAACTAGTTTTAAAAGTTAGATATGTTTCAATGCCATTTAACTAAGCATGATGTCTTAAGCCTCCCAAACTTGAAGTACAACACTTACAAAAGCAATATGACTTTACAAATTGTAAAATAATGAAAGACATATACACAAACAAATTATATAGCTTTAAAAATTAAAAAAAAAATTAGTGATATTAAGTAAGTTACAACCATCTAATTAAATGAAGGTAAAAATTCCACAAAGGAAGTAAAAAATTATCAATTTATTATATATTTATTTTGTTTGTTGTTGTTTCTGATCTTCGATATGGTTTAGCTATAAGTCCATAAATCTCTAAAAAGTCCAAGAATAGAAGAGGTTCAGGAAAAAAAAAAAAAAAACTCGCCCATTTTAATATCAAGACAGTTTAAAATATGAGCAGGCAATGCATGTGCAGTCCTACACTTGGTGCAGGTCCCAAAAATCTTCTGTCCTTGTTTCATAGGTGAGACTCCTTAAGTGTACACTGGCAAAATGTGATAAGCAAGTTTGTTGGAGTCTATGTCCCCAAAAAAGCAGGACACCACCAGGGTGATCTCTTGAGTACCAGACATGTGCTGGAGGGTCATTCCAGAAATCCCCAATTGTCTTCCCAAACTCAAGAACACCTCACTATTAAGTGCGAAGTCCTCCGGAGAACTTTTGCTAGACTCCGAAGAACTTTTGCTAGAGAACCTTTGATAAAGAACCAACGATATCGTTGCCACTAATGTCAGCATGTGAAGAAATCCATTGGATGTTCATCTCGAAATTAACTGAAAGTCTAAAAAGCAATTCCAGTATGGAAATATCAATTTTCATCCAGTTACTCAGATATTTAACTGGGGATCAGCTGCCAGTTAGTATCCCTATCTCCACAAAATCAGGCTCAACACTATTCTTAAAATATCTCAGGCCTCACTCGATAGCGATCAGTTCGAATCTGAACACAGAGCAGAAATTAGAATTTCTATTTTTAAGTCTAAATGTAACAGTAGGAGTCATAACGAAGATACCACTACCAGAATGGCGTCACTCTTGCAGCCATCTATATACATTTGAACCCATCTTTAGGTATTTGATGGATAGTTTTAAGGGCCATCTGTCTCATGAATTCAGGGTTGTGAATATTTTTGTAAACTGGTTTCAAATGCTCAGTGTGAAAGTGGACATCCCTAAAGTGACTGGCAGGGCTAAAGCATGGTTTCAGAGAGTGAAGTTCAATCTGCCAAGGGAGACAGAAAGTTACTTGAGAAACTGTATTGCTTTTCTTCAGTCTTTGGTTATTTGGGATCTGATGGCCGAGTGACTAGCGCTCTGGCGGTAGAATCCCAGCGATGCCATGAATGTTTGTAGTGGTGCGGAATCCACTTTAAGCCTTAGGTCCCGGTCTCATATGACCGCAGAGCGTCACAGAGCCCAGTCAGACTTCTCACACATCATTCCCCAACTGTATAGGGAAACTCAGCTCTAGGCACAGAGGTGTGGTGTGATGTAATAGTAGTAGTCTTTGGTTATTGTCCCAGTTCTTCAGATGAAAAGTTCTATTCTGGTCTCATAACTGAGTAACTTATACTATTTCTCAATACTATTCTCTATTACTATTCTGACTATACTATTTCTCAATATAAGGTTTCCTTCTTAGACCCAAAGGCTGGAGGTCACACTCAAAAAGAACAGTATCATTAGGGCAGATAAGCCGAACGACGAACAATTATATAACTAACAGATTTTAATGAAAATAAAGAGATGAAAAAAGTGTACATATACTACAGCAAAAAGATATATACAAATATTATATTCTGTAGTGGATGTCGTCAATTGTTTGTGCAGCTGGAACTGGGTATAATCGAGTTGAAGAACACACCACTTTAATTACAAGCACGTAAACAACACCACATACAATAATTAAAATACACAACATATAACTCATTTAAAACATCTTATTATACATTTGTGGAGGATTACACTTCTAGCTCTTGGGATGAGAGCTCGTAACTAACTGCAGCGCCTGTTGCAGGATGAGGGGGGTGTTTCGGGTGAGAGTCTCGATGCCATCTAACGATTTCTTCTTCTGCACGCCGCAAGGGACGCTCTTGCAGTGCGTAGGAGGAAACATGGTTGCGTAGGTGTAACCACGGTTACAATTTTAAATCGCTTGATCCTTATAAATGCTTAAAAATAAGTTCAAGAACTACGAAAATAAATGAAATTATTTAGTTATTGATTCAAAATTGAAGATGTTTCTTTCGCAGTATTTACAAGTATTTTAAATAAATCACATTGCATTGAATAAAACTAATTTTCATATTTGTTGGGTGATGACAAAAGACCAAAACTGTTCCGCCTTCTCCATTTTCATACTGTTGGAACCATATTTCTTATTTTTATACTGTCACACTTTCTCGACCATCGCAATAAAATTTATTGCGTTTACTTAGGTACTTAAATAAATATATTTTTCCAAAAATTATAAACTTTATCCGATAAATACTTTACTATTTATAGCTTCTTTTTCTTCTGTGATTTGATAAAAATTTCAAAAGTTTCCTTCTTGGAAGTCTGCTGTGGAATATAGTCTGCTATGGAAGTCTGCTTCAAGTTCTTTTAATAGTTTCCGCATCTACAGCTTATTAGTAGCTGCTGCAATATCTTTTCGTTGGCTTTAAAATGACTAATTTGGATTTCATTTCCACTTTCAAAAGAACTCAACTGAAAATGTTAAAATGTCTGCTGTCGTATATTTAATATAGACATGTCACTTATAATTATAGTTTGAACGAGGGAAATATTTTGCTTTGCTACAATTTTCACCGATTGCTTCGCAGATTTATTATCGAACTTCTCATGTCAACAGCTTCGAAGTTCTCATGTCATGTTTCCTTACGTGGAGACATTAATAAAAGAAACTTTATTTAAATCCCTTTTAAGTATGGTGCAATATATTTTAATTTTCTTTTAAATATATAAAAATTTATTTATATAATGTGGAAAGTGCATTCTCTGTAAATTTTTGTTTCTGCTTGGTTAGTTATTTAATAGTTGACATTTTGTTGAGTAAAAATATTATTACAATTGTCACTTGCAAAATCCATTAAAATGTGTTAACGTATATAATTTCTTACATTGGTTAACGGAGTGTATTAAACTTATAAAAATGCAATTGCAGAAATATATTCTTTTTTAAATATTTCCAGTAAATTATGCAATTTTAATTGGCATTCGATAAATTAATTACATAATCCAATTTTACAGTTTTTGATATTTATTGTATGTATAGTACACTAATGTCCATAAATTAAGGATAATGAAGTTCAGGCAAAGAAAGAGACAGAAGCAAAACAAATTTGACATTTGTAAAGTCTATTTATTAAACAAAAAGGTAAAGAGCAAAAAAAAAGGCTATATGTTTGACATAATTATTAAAAATTGCGATTTTTACTCCCTGGAGCAAATTTCAAAAAGAATCTATTTACAAAAAAACAGTATAACACGGTTAGTATGATGGTTAATATGGAGTATGTCTCCCGGACGATGCAATGCAGGCCTTACAACGCCTAGGCATGCTGAGTATCAAATTATCAATCTGATCTTGGGGAATATTACACCACTCATCAAGCAATGCCCTCCGGTTGACAGGTGGGAGGGGTTGACGGGCTACAATTCGTCGGCCAAGCATATCCCATGCATGCTCTATTGGATTCAAGTCCGGTGAGTATGCTGGCCAATCCATACGGATGATATCCTCCAATTGAAGGTATTCGTCTACGATGTTTGCACGGTGAGGACGGGCGTTGTCATCCATAAACAGAAATTCAGCACCCATGGCGCCCCGAAATAAACGTACATGTTGTTCCAAAATGACATCCCGATAGATGTGGCCTGTCATCGTTACACTCTGAACATGCAGGTCAGTTCTGTAACCAAGAATAATTCCTCCCCAAACGAGTCATCCTGCACCACCGTAACGGTGTCGTTCAATGGTGTTCTCTTGGGGGTAACGGGTACCTGGCGCTCTCCATATGAAAGTCCAGCGAGAATCAGACTGCAAACTAAATCTGGACTCGTCGGAAAACATCACACAAGACCACTGTTGCGGTGTCCACAATGCATGCTCTCTACTCCAGGTTAATCGCAGGCGACAGTGAGTTGCGGTAAGTGGAACACATCTGACAGGCCTACGAGCATATATGTGCCCTAAGCGTCTGTACACGGTCTGCCTTGAAACTGTCCTACCGGTAGCTGAAGAGAGCTGACGAGACAGGTGTGATGCTGGGCTCCGTCTGTTTCTTTTGGCAGTAACTGCTAAATACCGGTCCTCATTCGGCGTTGTAACTCGGGGCGACCTGTGGTGTAACATCTACTCACATTACCATCATCTTGGAATCGTTGCCAAAGCCTGAAGATGACACTCTGGGCGATTCCAAGTTCCTCGGATACTTCCAGCTGGGTACGTCCACATTCCAGTCGTCCGATAATTCTACCACATAAAAAATCATCCAAATGCTTCCTTTGTGCCATAACTATGCGGTTATTGTACTGAAGGCTTTTAAAGCGCTTGTGAACAATTTTACGTCTTTGCCACCAATCCTTATATACCCCTCTCTTACACTCTCGTCATTGTGACGTACTATCCGCGCCATCTGGTGGTTTCCTGTAATTTGCATATTCTTCTTCAAGATGTGTGTGATAATTCTACAGGTGAAATTTTTATTTTAGAGTTCAATTTCTGTGTGATTCTGAATTATCCTTAATTTATGGACATGAGTGTAGCAGTACAGATATCAAACAAAAATAAACATTTTACTTTATTTCAGATTTAAAATTTGTAACCGTGCTTCCTCCTACCCACTGGCAAGAGCGTCTCCCTGTGTGGTTCAGGAAAAATGATCAGTCGGCCTCGAGACTCTACCCCGAGAGAAAGTACACTGCAACCTGTTCTCCCGTTGAGAAATGTTTAGTTTTTAGTCTCTTATCCTGAGAGGAAATATATTTAACGCATTAGTTGTCCTACAGACTCTCAACCGGACAACAAGAATATTTCGCGCACCCTATGCGAACCTGAGTATCGGGTTTTCAGCTTAGCAGGGGGAATCTTTCCCGGGTCTATAAATGTGTCTTTAAATGTGTTAAATATTGTATGTCTCTAATAGTATGTATGTGTAAATAAAGTTGTGAGATACGTATTAAGTAAGAACGCATTCATATTAAGCTTGACTCATTATTCAATACTAATGCAAACAAAACGAACACATTTTGGGAATAATTATAAAATTTTAATGTCAATTTCTTATGAATTTTCAACAATATTAATATACATTAGGAGAAAAAATTAATGAAAAAAAAAATAGACTTTCAATCTACTACAGTGAAAATCAAATTAAATATTCTTTTCAACCTTATAATTAGCGCTATAAATAAATTATCGTCGTACACTGCATCTGGTCCGAAAACTGCATCAGTTAATTTCGAAAGCTGTTCTTTTAAATTAATTAGACAGGTGTTTTCACGCCTGGAATAAATCTTTTACAGAAGTTAGTTTTTTCTTTGTAACTACACCGTTTCTATGTGAGCTTGAATAAATTAAATAATTAATGCATTCCAATCTTACAACAAATGTCGTGTCTATAAAAAAGGATTTCAATTTTATTTCTTTCTTAATATTTAAAATCAATTATTTTGGATAAGGATTTTTGATTTCAATAGGGTGTTTTTTTCCTCCTTTTTTTTTTTTTTCTTTTTTTTTCCTCCCCTTCTAACAAATTCATTGGCTATTCAAAATTATTCGACAATTATAACAAATTATCAATTTAAAACAATTTAATTTTTTTTTTTTTTGAAAGACTGTATATAAATATCCAAACAACTATTGCACTATCAAGAATTATAGAACAAACATGTTTTTCTAAAAGATAATAATCATAGACAGGATTATATCTATATCTGAAAAACACTGCAGAAATTTTCATTTTCGGATTCAAGTTCCAAGTAAAGCATTTCTTCTTCACTGGCGCAACAATCTCATGGTGAGGTGAGCAAAGACCGTCTGCCTACTGGGAGATTTCGTGACAGGAGATGTTTTCTTTTTACAAGATAGGGTTGTTATCCCTACGTCCGGCAGTCATAATAGACCGAGGCCTATGGTTTAAAGTGCATTACGAACAACCGCAGGCATTCATGGCATCGCCGTGACTCGAACCCGAAACCTGCGGCACCGAGCGGCAATCACTAGCAAGATATAGACCAAATCCATGAACTCGTGTGGTCTCATGGAAGGGGAAAGGGGGGGTAGCTTCTTTTGTGACGGAGCACCCACTGGTAGAAGTCTGATTTGGCTTAGAATCGCTGAAAAACATCAGGGGGAACTATAGCGCATTTGCATGGGAGAAAATCGGAAAATTCCACAAGGTAATCCAACTCACGAGGTAAGATTCTGAACATTGAAAACATCCTAGAGGCTCCTCGTTTGTTAAAGCAGTGTCTACAACAAAGCAGTCAGCGGATTGGACCTCGAACCTAATTCATACCAGCGGCGCGCGTGGCCATTGAGCCACGAGCCTGATATTTAAACGAAGTAAATTTGTTAGCTAAGGAAAAAAAAAAAAAAAAAAAAAAAAAAGAGGAATCATGATTTATACAAAAAGCAATAAATAAAATAAATTTATAAAAACAGATAAATTAATAAAGTTACAAGAAATGAAGGAAGAAAAACGATTTTAGAATTATTGAAAATGTTATAGTTCATTTTGTCTAATTTGATATCTTGAGGAAAAAAAAATGACCTTTCAGAAATTTTCTTTTCAAACAAATGCTTAGTAGCTAATATCAACAAGCAAACAATTTGCAGAAATGGGGATAAAATCCTCAGAGGATTGAAAGCAAAAATGGAAATGTAAAATTAATAGATTATGATAAATTATTTACTGTTCCACTACGCTTAAAAATGAAATAGTTGGATAGTTTTCAAGAATTTCAAATGACTTAAAACCAAAGGTTTATGTATAGCTTTTAGGAAAGAAAAAGCAGATGCAAAGCATTAAAAACTGATTTTGAATTTGCATTTTAAGAAATGTTATGGTAATAGTTCATATATTTTTCCATTTGTTTAATGAAAATAAATTACTGACTTTTTCCAAAGAAAAAAATTGAAATGAAGTGAAATATTTGATGATAAAAAACAATTAGAATTTCATCAAATAGAAAGTTTTTTTCTTAATATTTAAAAATAGGACTGAAATATAAAAAATAAAAATAAAATCAATTAGATTAACCTAGATTACTTATGAAAATATCAAAAAAATGTTCTTAATCTTATGTTTTATTTTTGAAACTTAAAACATGTTGTTTTTTAATTTATCAACAAGCAATTTCAATTATCAATATTTTAATTTATCTATCAAGCATATTTTTATTTAATTTATCAATTATATATATTATTACATCAATATTATTTTTTAATGTATCAATATTTTTGAATTTATTCATATATTAATTTATCAATTACATATATTATTATATCAATGCTATTTTTTTTTAAAATATATATATTTTTTTAATTTATCAACATTAATTTGTCAATATATATGAATTTATTAACATTAAGGAAAAAAACCAGGAATTTTCTTGAATGAAAAGGGATTGAATAGAAATTGCGTATTCATAGATAACGATAAATGAAATGTTATAAATAGTATATCCTAAGCTATTATCAGTAGTTGATTATCATTGACACTTTGTCTCTTATCTTTTTAGTTTTTATCCATTAAACAAATAAATGTTACCCAACAAAGATCATTGTGCCTAAAAGAAGAAGTTTAATTCTTAAAAAAAAAAAAAAAAATTTTTTTTTTAAGGCCTGAATAAAAAAATATTTGTAATTTTAAAAAATAAGAAGAAAAAAAAAAAAGTATCATTACAATAAAGCAATAACTAACGATTGCAGTCAAACTTTTAACAGTTTTGATGTATAAATAAATATATATATAATATTCATTTATACTGAACGTTTAATCGAAAAACAACATTTTGATGATTATAAAGAAAATTTATGTCACTAAATTACATACGATAAGATATTTGTGAAATTAATATATTTTAAAGACATAAAATATTCTTAAATAAAAGACCGAAACATTTCAATTCAATGAAATATTTTTAAACAAATAGCCAAATATAAAAAATAAATTTCAATAGTACCTTATTTGCTTATTGATAATGTTGATTTCGAAGGATGGACCTAAGTCATTCATCATTAGAACGAAATAGACACAGTAAATTTCAGTGCACTCTAGGATGAACCTTAACTGAATAGGAGGTTGTTATTTTTCCACCGCAATCTTCGCATCTTTCTCTTTTTTTCCACGAGACAAATGAAAAGATATTTCAGCACACAGATTTAACATTGACATGGGTTTGCTTGTTCCCAAATCATTCCAGTTATTTTAAAACCATTTTAATGATAATAAAATATTTAAATTTTTGAGCATAAAATATTAAATTTTGCAAAGATTAAACCTATTTTCAACTACATTTAAAACACCGTAGTACATTTTTACACTGTAGATCCTGTTACATGCAAACAGACAATTTGGATTAAATAAAAATATAAAAAAATCATATTACATTTGTATAATACTCATAAAGATATATTGACCGATTGTGTGACATAATTAATAAATAAATAAACAAACTAGCAAGCCCGACTCGTGGCTCAGTTGCAACGCGCGCCGCTAATAAGCATGAGGGCGGAGGTTCCATCCACTGGTGGCTTTGTTATAGACACCCTTTCAAAAACGAAGAGACTCGATGACGTTTGTGATGTTCAGCATCTTGCCTCATGAGTTTGACTACTTCTCCTACTTGATCCCAAACGATATGCAGAGTCGGGGTAGTTCCCTCCCTAAAAGACCTCACCGAAGGTACTGCTCTCTTTCATCAGCGACACGTAGCCAAGTCAGATTTCTGCCTACTTGTGGCGCCCTGATGGTCAATCGGCTAGCGCTCTGGCGTTCACACAAGCCAGAGGCTTCAGTTGTCAGGTAATACAGGCTTCAGGTTTGAATCCTATTGCCCCTTCCTTCCATGAGACCACATGTGTTCTTGGACTTGGGCTAGATATTGCTGTTTTCCAAGTGAGATAAGCAAAATACCTTCCTACCGGGAAAGTTTCCATTACTATGTGAGGGACGAGGACACTAAATCTGTAAGCCGCAATGTTCTTTTATTAGGCTCAAGGAAGGTTCTAGTTTTACAGATAGTTTCTTAAGGGCATTGCTTAAAAATTACGATATCCATAAAAGTGTTGTATTATACTTGAGTAATACTGAATCTACTGTATATACGCAAATGGTCATACTGTAATAGTGCACATTTTATATTAGTGCTAAATGATCAGATCAAGTTCTGCCATTAAAACACCTTTCGAAATAAAAAAAAAAACAATTGAATGATGTTTTCAAGATGACAAGATGTTACAAGACAAATTGATTGATGATGATGATTTGAATTGATTGTTTTGATGTTACAAGACAAATTAGAAACATTTATCTTTTACCTCCATTTTTAAACGACATAAAAAGAAATAAAATTAGGCATATTTGTTCCATTAAAATCTTCTTACACGGAATAAGCTCATGGTTACACGTACAGTTAGCGAGAAAACAAAAATGTTTCTCAGCAGCAGCAATGAGATTAACCACATCCGATGCTTTACTTTCTGTTTCAAAAAAAAAAAAAAGCCAAGGGAGCCAAGATAGGTGCAGATGGCGGTGGCGGGGCCAATGGAGCGCGGGGACCTTGGCGCGGGCAGGGGCGACATTGAAGGAAGACGAGCCCATGCAATATCCTGTTGCGCAACGCCGGTTGATAGCGGTCCAACGCCCCTTCTGGAGGAATGCACGTTGGAAGAGAGGAGGAAAGAGGAATAAACCGACGGGAGCACGTGCTCGCCTCGCATATTTATTAAGAAGCTGATAGGCCGGACCCGGTTCGCCTTCACGGAGCCCTGTACGGGCAGTTAGAAGTTCCATTCTATTGTATTTTTTTTTTATCACGAATATAAATTTATTAAACAAAGAATTGTAACATGAAAGTATATGAAGTTGTGAATATAGGGCTGGGCCATATAAAATTATAGTGTTGTAAATTTAAAATAGAAACAGTTTTTTGAAAGTGGGGAACACGACTTCGGTGGTTCATCGTTGTCCCATAGGGCGAGGCTTTTCGATGGGGTTTCATTGGTAATTGCTATTATCTGGAAATGCTTTGCCATAATCTATTGAATCCACGATTTTCAAATCAGTGATTGTAAGTTCTTAGTACTGAATTACTAGGAAGGCTATTTACATACATATACATTGTATACATATAGGAAGACAAAACAAAACAAACCATATATATATATATACGTCTATGGAACACGTCTATGGTTCTGATTGGTTTATAAGAAGGGTAAGGAGAAAAATTAGGGCAAATTAAAACTGCTATTTCCATCAAATTAAAATTGCTACACCAGGAAAAAATCCAGATAACAAAATGATATTTATTGGACAAATATACTACTGTGTCCAAAAAGTAAGACCAATTTTCAATTTAAAATTCCGGGGATATTTCAATTTTTTTCCCTTTTCTTAGGTTGCTGACACCGCCCTTGACATATCTGTGAAATTTGATGTCGACATATTCATTAGTGTTTGAGTTACGCTAGGCTTTGTGAGACGCTAAAACGGATTACGGCGATTTTTGAAATGTCTGAATGAATTGAGCAAATAACTTGCGTTCAATTTTGTTTGCGGAAACGTATAGGATGTTGCAGAAGGCATTCGGTGAGCATTCCTATATCGGAAAGAAATGTTTACGAGTGGTATAAATAGTTCAAAGAAGGTAGAGAACGCGTTGAAGACGAAGAGCCCTCTGGTCGACCCTCAACCTCAACCGACGAAGCTCACGTCCAAAAAATTAAAGATTTGGTGCTTGCAAACCATCGATTTTCAATTAGATATATCTTGCTGATGATGTTGGAATTTCAAAAGGATCGGTCCATTCCAATTTGGGCCTCAAACGAGTCAAATCTTGATTGGTACCGAAAACTCTGAATGCGCCAGCTCACACTGCATTGATTCTTCGTGACTTTTCGCCAAATATGAAACCCATATCGTTCCACAACCAAAGTATTCACAACGTGCGACTTCTGACTATTCCCTAAACTCAAAAGCCCACTCCGTGGACACCGTTTTGCGTCGATTGAAGAGATTCAACGTGAATCGGCGCGCGCTTTGAAGGCCATCCCTGACGATAAATTTTTAGCATGCATTGATGATTGGAAAAAAAATTGGCATAAGTGCATTGAGTGCGGGAGGGATTACTTTGAAGGTGATGAAATAAATTTGGAAGAATAAATAAAGAGTTTTTGAAAAAAAAAAATATTATTATTACTTTTTGGGCACAGTAGTACATAATTATATTGTTGCAAATTTATAATTTCCAGTTTTGTGAAAGTGGAAAACACAAATTTTGGTTGGTAATCGTTGTCCACAGGAAGGGTTTCCGATGGGTTTTCAGAAGTAATTGCTTTCTGTTTGCTGTAAATTCAGCAGATTCCAATAAAGTAGTTGAACTATCAACTGGAAATACTTTCGTGGCAATCTATTGAATCCACTTTTTCAAATCAGCGATAGGATACTTATGTATATATACTATAACTTGGTGTGGTTGTGTTGAGACACTTGTGGGACAGGTGACTCGCAGCTTTATTTACAAACGCCCAAACTCCAAATACAAAATTGAATGCAATTAGAGACATACAATAATTAATACATTTAAAGACACATTATACAATACAATACAATTATACAATAGTTAATACATTATAGATTCTTGGAAAGACTTCGCTTTTAAGCGTGAAATGTATTTCCTCTCCGATGAGATGTGTCTATACAATACGCAGGCTTGTGTTAAATATATTTCATCTCGGGATAAGAGACTATAAACTTAACGTTACTCAGCGGGAGAGCAGGTTGCGCTGTACTGCTCGGGTGAGAGTCTCGAGTCCGATTGATGACCATTTCTGCTGAAAGCCACAGGAACCGCTTTTGCGTGTAAGAAGAAGCCTGGTTACATCATATATATATGTGTGTGTGTGTGGACGTCTATGATTCTGACTGGTTTGTCAGAAGGGAAATAGAAAAATTAGGAAAATTTAAAATAATACAATTTCCATTTTTACTTTATTACATTATTTTTATTATTTTTATTTTTGAAAACCTACACCAGGTCCAATAGACATGGTCGCAGGCGACTGGTTCATGGCTAAGGGGGTATGATTCTGACAAAGGGGGTTCATGGCTATGTTTCTGACAAACCAGTCAGAATCATAGACGTCCACATACACACACACACATATATATATATGATGTAACCAGGCTTCTTCTTACACGCAAAAGCGGTTCCTGTGGCTTTCAGCAGAAACTTCACTTTTGCGAGCAGTGAAGGGGGCCACGCGGGCTGAAGTCTGAATAAATCTTAAGACAACGTTCTACGATCCTATTAGACCAGTACCTACGGTTTAAAGTGGACTCTGAATCACTACAAACATCCATGGCACAGCCGGGACTCGAAACCGAAACCCGTGGCACCGAGCGCCAGAGCTCTAGCCACTCGGCCATCAGGCCTTCATCAATTATCCTTTTCTACGCATGCGTTTACTCAAATATGAACTCCAATTTAATGCGAGTATCAGTCAATATCACTTTAACCTTAATATAATGATGAAATACTCTTTTTAAAATAGGAAAAACCACAAACAGGATTCGGAAAGAGTTGTTCTCAAACCGAAACGCCACTGCATTTAAAACAATTGATCAAGAACACAATTAGCAAAGATAAAAGATTTCAGTAGTGAGTCATAAACGATTCTTTTTCTTAATTTCCTGCCGTTTTACGCGGAAAATTCTCACACGGCACTGCGAAGAAAGTTCCCACAAAGCCGTGTGAACGTCAGAAATGACCGCTGGCGGAAAATAATAAAAGAGGCACAATGAGTAATCCCGTTTCCTGGTCAAAAGCTCGATTGGGTAATGCTTCATTAATACCGTTTCCGCTTAACGAAGAAACAATAAGAGGCATCGAACGGCGTGCATTCCCAGAGACCATCCTCCACCAAGATGTGCCTCTGTCAAGATAAGGTACTTGGGCGACAGACAGACAGCGTTTCCGGAGGGCTCGGGGCAACTCGGGTTTCCTGTGCCGCTCTAACCTTGGCCGGTTTGGGAGACTTTTTCTCCCTTCCCCTTTTGTATTCTATTATGTAACCCTTTTACCATGTCACAATACATCCATATGGGAAAATGGGGCCTTTTTTTTTTTTTTGGATCTAACCTATCGTATCGAAATCAGCTCGCCCTACTTAAAATTTCGTAAAGTCAATCTTGGGTAAGCTCGTCGCGTGTTCTAGATGTTGTAGGTCATGTGGTATACATCTGGTGTATGGAGATTCCCACTATTTGTTGGCTAATAAAGGTCGCCAGAATCAATTAAATAGAGATAGTTATCGGAAATCGTTAATAGTTATCGGAATCATTGCTGGTGGTAAACATTTTTTGGGGAACTGATAATAAATAGACTTTTGGGGGATTCATGACAGAATGACTAATGTTCTGGTGGTCAGAATCACGTGTTTCTGGTTTAAGTCATGGCATTGCTATGGATGCCTATAGTGGTTCGGAATCCACTTTAAACCATAGGTCCGGGTCTAACATGACTGTAGGGCGTAGGACAGACAACCATTAAAAAGAAAAACAACATCTCATGTTTCGGACTCTGGCAGAAGGCCTTGCCTCACTATGGTTTTGTTTCATTCGTCACTCCACGGTCATTTTCTGCACACTTTGGGTTAATTAGAGCGGGATCTAACAGTTTGACATTTCGGTACCACAGGTTTCGAAATCGAATCCCTGGTGCTGCCTTGAATGTTTGTAGTGGTTCGGAATCCACTTAGGTCCCAGTCTCTCCGGTTCAACCGTAGGTTCCGGTCTCACATAACCGTAGAGCGTCCAGGGGCCAATCAGACTTCTCACCTACATCATTCCGAAACTGCAAAGGGGCAACTCAGCTCTTGGTATGTAGAATAGTAGTACAGTTTAACGTGATTCCGAACCCTAACAAACATCCATGCCGCCACCAGGATTCGAACCTGAAGCCCGTGGCACCAACGGGCAGATCGCTAGAAGGCCACTCGCCAATTGGCCTTCAGGCAGTACTGACAGAATTTAATTTTTTTTATAATGAAAAAATTTTAATTTTCAAGTATGTATCAGTATCTCTGCAAAAGTTAATTGTATATCAATTTGAAATAATAACAATAAATCTAAATCTTCTTCTTTATTGGCGCAACAGCCACATGGTGGACCAAGACCGTCTGCCAACTGGTTGTTGCCAAAATGTTGTCTTTATACGGGGTAGGATTGTCAGCTCTACGCCCAACGCTCTACAGCCATAGTAGACCGGGACCTACAGTTTAAAGTGGATTCTGAAACACTACAAGCATCAATGGCACTGCTCGCCAGAGCGCTAGTCACGCGGCCATCAAGCCTCAAATCTAAATCTAGGAATTCAAAATATTTATTTAAAATATTTATTTTTTTAAACGTAATTGTTCATTGAATCCGATTGCTTGGAAGTTAAAAACATTAATTCGTTACATAAAATATTTTGTCACAATTATGTGATAAAAGACGATGATAATGCATTTCCGAAGAACGAAAAGTGAAAATGAAACAACGTATTTATACAACGAAAGTGAAAATGAAGGTCATAGTTGAGATAAAAGCGCAGTATAAATTAAACATCTAAAGCATACTACATAAATTATTTCTCCAATAACACCTGATTTCTAAACGATAGTACTAATTGCCAATAAAAAATTTTTAATCGAATTTCACTCAGCAAACACATTATTAAGGAACAAAAAATAGATCAATAATTGAAAAATATTGTTTTTGAAAATAAAATAAAAAGTATTAATATATCCATTTATTTTCAATTTAGTTTTTGCATTTCTACTAAAAATACAATTTGTGACAATTCGTGAAATTTTATCCTTTTTTTTATGAATCATTTTGAACGAATATCGCACGAATCATTAAATTGAACGAATCATTTAAAAACATACTCATCATTAATAAAAAAATCCCTATTGTTTTCTAAAAGCACTTTTTACGCCATTCTCTATCGAAAAGAATTTAAACGAACAGTTACAAAATATCTGTCTCCCATACATTGAGGAAGATATGCAATACCTCATTCTCAGAAGCGAGAGATGACGCACAAGTATAAGTGAATATTTAGTCAAGGTTGTTGTTAACAAACAGTTGACACCAGCTTTCTGAAAAGGAAAGCCGAATTTATATTTGATCTAATAAACTAATAATTTTTTTTGCAATGAATTGTTTTTGTAAACAACGTATCAAAGGATATTTCCAAAATATTTATGTAAAGAAGATTTGCAAGCTGATATCAAAATAGTTTTTATTAAAGCACGAAATAATATTAACATTATGGGAGAAAAAAAATCGTTTGCATGGGAATAAATTTGTTAGTAATTAAATAAAAAAATTGTAATTTAGTAAAGAATTAAAAAACAAATATTTGTAATAAATAACAAACCTAATTAGCCTTTTTTAATTACAGATTTTTCAAATAATGTAGTATTTTCTATCAAATATTGTTCTTTTGTATTGCATGACAAAGAAGAATATATAAGAAAATTGAATTTTAATTCCGTCTATTGTTACACTGTTGATCAATAAACTTTTCTTTTTCCAAAGGTATCTATAAATTTTCTCCTAATATAGTATCATTGAAAAATTATGTTTTCCAATATAAATGTGGATTTTTAGAGTCACCGGTATATAAAAAAAATAACTTAAATATTTATTTAAGTTTAAAAATTAAATTTCAATTTATTTAGTAAGAATTAAAAATTTGATACGGATAAATTAATATGGATATCAAATTTAGATTTTTTTAATAAAACAAATAATAATAAAATAGATAATTAAAAAGTAATTTAATATGGATATCATCAGATTATTTTATAATGAAATGTTACTTGATTGATTTTCAACTAACGAATCTATTCATATTTTACTCTTTATACCATCAGCGGAAATTGAATTAATTCTTAATTGAATTGTGTCCATTCGTAAGTTGCTATTGAGACACGTTTGGGGCAAACACTAGGAACATATCCGAAATATTTAGTTCAATTCAATTCCAATAAATTTCTAGAATATTAATTCCAATCAATTTCTTGAATAGTGTTACAAAATACCACTAGAACCAAAAGTGCCCGACTCGCTTTAGGGTGGAGGTTCAATCCGCTGGCTGTTTTGTTATTGACATTGTCTCAAAAAAACCCCAATGAGACTCGATGTTGTTCGGGATATTCAGCATCTTGCCTCGTGAGTCGAACTACCTGGTGGGAGTTTTCGGGTTTTCTCCCTTGATACACAAATGTGGTATAGTTTGCCCTAAAAGTCCTCCCGAAAGGCACTTCCCTGCTTCTTCAGCGACACGGAGTCAAGTCAGACTTCTACCTACAGAAGTGCTCCATTACAACAGAAGCTGCCCCCACCCCCTTGCATGAAACCGCATGGGTTCATGGTCTTTATCTAGATGCTGCTGTCGAACAAGTGGGATAAGAAACAACAAACAGAACCAAAAGTTGCTTTGTCTAGATCGGTTAGGCACTTACATCTAAGAATTTGAAGATGTGATTAGAGGATGCAAATCTTCTAATTGCTATTTTTGAAGTGGTGGCTTCACATTGCTGTGATATCAATGAATAATCTTAATTCACGGAAGTAGTTCTAAAAAATTATCCCACAAGTTTAACATGCTTCTGAGTCAGACACGAAGATGAGCAAGTATTTCTGCAGCACCTCATCACATTGAAGAAATAATTCAATTTGATACTTTTTATCGATTATACCAAATATGAAAACAGTAAGTAACGAACAGAGTGTAAATGATTATTTTGAAGGTCTCATAAACCAAAGACATCTCTCTTTCTATTCTAATTTCCACCCACATAATTCATCGATCCTCTTTCTCTTTTCTGTCCTCTTACGACATTCGAATGCGAATCAATTCCTCCCGAAACTATTTATGGCAGATATTCATCTCATCTTATCAAGGACGCAGAGCGGCACGGACATAAAAATAAAAGGACAAGGTCGAAATAAACAACAGGCCCATAAAAATCTTTGCAAAACAAACAAACAAATAAAGCAGAGTTGTCAGTGAGCCTCGTTTCAGAGAGCCCCAGCAACAAGTGCCACAGATCCAGGAAAAGAATGGTCACTCTGTTCACGTGATATCACAGTTCCTTGGAACGGGCCATTTAACCTGCGCGTGATATATGCAATTTACGGCATTCCGGAAGCAAAAAAAACGGCCAACAATCGCACTGCATAAGTTCTTACATAAGTACTGAGACAGCAGGAGGACCGAAGGAGTGTCCAAGGGTGTTCTTGGAACACCCGAGGAAGCACGCAGATGCGGAAAGTGGTCATTTCCTGTTGTGTGTTCTCCAAAGAAGACGCACTTCCTCGGTAGCAGCATCTTTTTTTCGAACTCGCAGACCTTCAAATAAGGCTGGCCAATTTTTTTTTTTTTCATTTCATTGCCACTATTCAATGTCAGTACAGCACGAAAAAAAGTAGGGTAAAGTTGATTTCTCATAGAGAGGTATGGCTTGGATTAGTTAAAGGAGATTATCACTGTCCCAGTTATATTTGAAATTCTGATCGTTTTGCATGTTGCTGTTTATTGATGTGTCACTACGTGTTTATTGAATATGATTTACAGAATATGACTCATCATATATTACAGAATACAACTTGTCATTTTTTTTTTTTTTAACGTATTAAAGGATGCATGCCTCAAGTTCATCCAACTATGCAAAATATTTAAATAGGATTTAATAGAAATCTTTTCGGTTATTTTATGTTAAAAACACTTTAAAAAAAAAAAAAAAAAAAAAAGTTCATACTTTTTTTAAAAAAGTGTTTCGTACTCAATAGCAGTTAAAAAAAAATTTTTTTTGTAATTTCTCATTCTAAATAACTTAAATTTTGATTTTTTTTTTCATACATTTATAGATGCATATTATAAATATATAAATGTATGAAAAGGAAGAATGATAACCTAATTACAATGAGAAGATTTGTTAAAGAAAAGATTCAAGTACACGTAATATCTCATGAGAATAGTTGGTCACGTAATAGTTATATAGGATACATTTATTGTCATTATTTATTACCATCAATTGTATAGACGTATTGCTTGTAGAAATTAGTCGATAAAATATATGTATTGTATATACATATATATATATATATATATATATATATATATATATATAAGAAAGTATTATTTTAAGTGAAAATTTTCGTTAATTTAATGGACAAATCTATATTTTGATATTAAAAGAAGTCCAATATTAGACCATGGTATAGTTATGAATTTATATGCAAACATAAAAGTTTACTTTTACTTTTATTTTATAATCATATCTTAAATAGCTGATCGATTGGATTGGATTTCTTTGAAAAAAATTATTTTGTTTCATAATGCGTCATTATTTTGGGTGAAATGCTAAAAAATACCACAATAGCGGGGGAAAAAAAACCTTGGCAATGTAATTAGTGATGATTTCGTGAAAGATTCTAGCTACCAATTACCATAAAGCAATTACTAAAACCTACTACGAAATTCAGTACATAAATTGGGGCTACTTTCATTTAAGACAGAAGCTTATTCCTACGTCTTAATTTGACTGAACTCCGACATTTTCCCAGTGATTTTATATGCAATTTATGAAATATTTTTAGATATTTATTTCAGTTACTTTTATTAATAATATGCTTTACTAAAAGAATGCTTTACTTTCAGAAAAAGAGCTGTTGTATTGACGAGAAATACAAATACTACGAAGTTAAACGAACTCTAGGTAACTTTTATATGACTACTAATTGACTCAGTCGGCTACTTGCTTCATTCATTTGCGTTTAATTAAAAGCATCGTTTGCATTTAATTAAAAGTCGTTTTCATTCATTCTTCATTTGTTTGCGTTTAATCAAAAGTAAAATTCTGATGAATGTTGGTGGTGAATGGCACGCTATTTCGGGACCTACTTTTGTTCAAGATTAAATTTACAACGATATTAAGGTTATATGTAAATATATTTTATATTTTAATCAATGGTAATTGAAAATGTTTCTATTTTATGGTTTCCAATGTCAAATTAGCAATTCGTTTCAGTTAGCAAATTTAATAAAATCTTAATCAGCTTTTCAATTTAAACTTCTAAAGCAGAAAATGTTTGATACAATGCCCATAACCACAAATCAATGGCAGTCAATTTTGATTTACTATTATTTTCAACAATAACCAATGTTGAAAGAAGCCGACAAATTTTGATACAAAGATCATAACAACGAACCAATAATAGTAAATTTTTATTTACTATTGTTTTCAACAATAGTCAATTTTGAAAGAAGCAGAAAATTTTTAATATAAAGACCATGACCACCAGTCAATAACAGTCAGTTTTGATTTTCTATTATTTTCAACAAATGTCAATTTTGAGAGAAGCAGAAATTTTTTTTTTTACAAAGACCATAAGCACAAATCAATAATAGTAAATTTTGATTTACTATTATTTTCAACAATAGTCAATATTGAAAAAGGCAGAAAATTTTTCATACAAAGGCTATAACCACCAGCCAGTAATAGTCAATTTTTGATTTATAAATCAAAATTGACTATTATTTTATTGATTAATTATTATTTTATTGACTAATTATTTTTAATAATGAACATCATTCGCTCAACAGGCCCCATGGTGGGCCAGGGCCATCTGCCTACAGGCAGAATTCGAGATAGCATAAGTTTTTTTTTTGCAAAGTAGGGTTGTCAGCTCTAGGTCCAACGCTTTACCATAATATTAGACCGGGGCCTACTATTTAAAGTGGATTCGAACCAGTAAAAGCATCCATGGCACCATTGGAACCCGAACCCGAAAACTGCGGTACCGAGGGCCAGAGCGCTAATCACTCGCCCATCAGGCCCAGTTTCAATAATAGTAAATAAAAACTGACTATTATTGATCGGTGGTTATGGCTTTTGTATCAAAAACTATTATTATTATTTTCTTACTATTAAATTACTTATATTTTCAATTACCGTTAAGTTTGAAATTGTAAGAAAAGCATTTGCAACAAAGAAGATAAATCTAACAAAAAAGAAGAAAAGAACTAATACTTCAGTTTAAAGAATGTGCCAACCACATTTTCAAATATGGTTTTTACGTAACGGCAATTGCCACGACGACGATCATCCTTCTACCTTTCGTCCGACAACGTCCAATTAGTTTCCCAACCAATACATTCCTGAGTCAGTGCCCACCAGTCAGTGAACTCCTTCTGCAACCGTACCTGGAACATGCTCTGTACCGACAACAGACAACCGCCATTGTATTCCACTCACCAACCGGAGTTTGCATAGCAGATTGCCCCTTCCATTACAGGCCACATTTTTTAATTCCCTTTCTTCTTCGTGCTTCGATCCGGTCGTCGACTCATCGTATTTTTCCAAGGACATTTCCTCTACCCCACCCCTGTGTTCATTTTCCAGATGATAAGTCCCATCACAAAATTTCTGACTTTTAGACTGTTTAAAAAGGATCCCCGTGCTATTATTCAGTCTCGTCCGCAATTATATTGTCTGTTGTGGTTTGTTATCCCTTTTTGGCTATTTTTAATGAAATCTTTGCGTATTCCGAAAATGTTTCATTTCATACAAAGGCCATAACCACCACCAGTAATAGTCAATTTTTGATTTACTGTTATTTTCAATAATAGTAAATCAAAATTGACTATTATTTTATTGACTAATTATTTGTAATAATGAACGTCATTCGCGCACACTGCCCCATGATGGGCCAGGGCCGTCTGCCTACTGGCAGAATTCGAGATAGCAGATGTTTTTTTTTTTTACAAAGTAGGGTTGTCAGCTCTTGTCTGTCCAACGCTTTACAATAATATTAGACCGACGGTTTAAAGAGGATTCCGAACCACTAGAAGCATCCATTGAACAACGGCCACAGTCCCTCTACCTTTCGTCCAACAACGTCCAATTAGTTTCCCAACCATTCCTGAATCAGTGCCCACCAGTCAGTGAACCCCTTCTGCAACCATACCGGGAACATGCTATGTACCGCCAACAGACAACCGCCATTGTATTCCACTAACCAACCGGAGTTTGCATAGCAGATTGCTCCTTCCATTACAGGCCACCTTTTTTAATTCCTTTCGTCTTTCCCGTGCTTCGATCCGGTCGTCGACTCATCGTATTTTTCCAAGGACATGTCCTCTACCCCACCCCTGTGTTCATTTTCCAGATGATACGTCCCATCACAAAAATCTGACTTTGCAGACTGTTCAGAAAGGATCCCGTGCTATTATTCAGTCTCGTCCGCAATTGTCTTGTCTGTTGTGGTTTGTTATCCCTTTTTGACTGTTTTTAATGAAGTCGCTATTACGTATTCCGAAAAGGAATTCTTGCTCGTTTCGTAACAAAACAAGATGATTCGAGTCGTGTTGCGCAATATCCTGAGAATAGATAACGTTTCGACATTCTCGAAAGGATGTGTTAAGTCAGGTTGTACTTCGGTTTCTTTTATTATCAGTACTGAAACTCTTTCCTTTTAGTATTAATATTTGCGTGCGAAATTTAGATGACTTCATCAAACAGCGTGTTCTTTACAGTTAAGGAAAGTCTAAAATCTCGTTTATTTTTTTCATTATTATTATTGACATCAATGGTTGAAGAGAATAGCATTAAATAATGCTCATTACTCATTATTTCAGTAATTTTCATTAGTTAAAAATCATTTTTATCAGTAACAAAAATCTTTCCTTTTATTTTTATTATTTACGTGCGACATTTAGATGACTTCATCAAACAACCTGTTCTTTACAGTTAAGGAAAGTCTAAAACCTTGTTTATTTTTTATCATTATTATTATTGATATCAATGGCTGAAGAGACTATTAATTCTAACAGCATTAACAGATTAAATAATACTCATTGCTCATTATTTTAGTAATTGTCATTCATTTAAAAATCACTGATCAGTACTGAAAATCTTTCCTTTTAATATTGTTATTTGCGTGCGAAATTTAGATGACTTCAGCAAGTAACCTGTCCTTTACAGTTACGCGAAATAAATATAAAATTTTATAGAAATAATATTTATAAATAAAATCTTTAATTCTTATAAATTATCGAAATTTTTTTGAAGTGCATTTTTTGATAAAGACATTTCAATAACACAGAACACGAGCATCAAAGATTTTAAAACTCAAATCTTCCCGTCAAAAAAATACCTTTACTTCGACAAATAACAAGTGAGCTTCGGCGCTGTTATCCTTCCCGATTGACATAAAGTCGGTGAACTTTCGGGCCGCATTTCGAATCTTATCGTAGGGAGATTTCGAATGTTTGTTCATTTCGCGCTGTCACTCAGGAACATTTTGTCACATAAACATGCAGGGGAGCTCGCAGATAATTAGACAGGAGGAAAACACTTCTCAAGAAGATAAATAGGAAACATAGTCCTCTTTCTGTAAGATGTTCGGAATATATCTGGGGAAGGGGGTGGTAGAGCTAACAAAATAAAGGTAGGGTGTAGAGGAAAACAAAATAACTTTTTTTACTGTAGAATATGTGCCATGAAGTGTTAGGTATGATGGAGCTAAGAAAAATGTGAAATGTAAAATTAAAGACAAGTCAAATTAAATGTGAAACAACCCACAAGTGTTCATCATGGCCACTTGTGGCACAGTGGTGATGTGAGCTGCTATCGTGTAGTTTTGGTTTTGTCACTTTACGGTCAACTTGTGCATACTTTAAGCTAATTAGACAGGGACCAACAGTTTAAAATGGATTCCAAACCACTAACCAACAACCATGCCACCGTCAGGATTGGAACCTGAAGCCTGTGGTACCAAAGGTCCGAGCGCTAGCCAATTGGCCATCAGGCCACACTGGCGTAAAGAAGAGCTCAGGTTGGAATCGACTTGCAGCTTCGGTTACATTTCTTGCTTTTGTGAAATAAGAGACTCAATGGAAATTATTACGATGCAAGTATAGACTCCAGTCAATAAGCAGGCTTTCTGCTAAACTTTTCTGAGTTTTCCCTCATACGACATACAAATGTGACGCCGTTAATGTTAAATCTCATGGAAGGCTATGCCATTCCTGCATTGTGCATAGGTAGGCTGACTGGAATTGGTGGAAGAGTTTCTTGGCCAACTCGATCACAAGATTTGTCCTCCCCTCATCATTGATCGTTGGTGGATTGTTAGAAGCATATATAAATAGAAAACAGAAGGAAAACAAAATAACTTCTTTTACTGTAGAATATGTGGCATGAAGTGTTAGGTATGATGAAGCTAAGAAAGATATGAAAGGTAATATTAAAGGCAAGCCAAATTAAATGTGAAACAACCCACAAATGTTCAGCAAGGCCACTCGTGACACAGTGGTAATGTGAGCTGCTAGCGGGTAAGATAGCTCAGGTTGGAATCTACTTGGAGCGTCCGTTGCATTTCCTGCTTTCAGAAAAGAGGAGATTCAATAGCAATTATCGCAATGCAAGTAAAGTCTTGTGTCAATAGTCAAGCTACCTGCTAAGAATTTTTCTGGGATTTCTTTCCATATGGAATGCAAATGTGAGGCCGTTACTGCTAAATGTCTTCCAGAAGGCAATGTCCTTCTCTTATTGCCCGTAGATTGACTTATTGGAGGAGGTGAACGAGTTTCTTGGCCAACTCGATCACTAGATTTTCCTCCCCTCATTGAGCGTTGGTGGGCTGTTAGGTGCATATATAAATAGAACAAAAAGACCCATCGATTTTAAAAAAAAAAAAAAAAAGTTTCACACCCCGTTATATTACTATTTATTAAAAAAAAATAAATTCTCCTTTAAATGTAGTTGCTAGACTATTTTTTAGCATTGAGGTCTGGAATTGTAGAAGAACAAAAGAAAAATTATTTAATAGAGATGGACGAATTTCCTGGCCAACCCGATCACCAGATTTGTCTTTTTTTTTTATTGATATATGCAAAGAGCATAATTTACTGCAAACAAAATTCAAGATTTCGTCGCCAGAGTATCAGATGGTGTAGAAAAGGTCTAAATTTTGGAAATTCTATGAAGATTTTTCCACTGATGATGTAAAGTTCTGTTAGTGCTGATGAGTAAAAATGCTTTACTGTAAAAAACAAGATTCAATACAAAGCTCGCAAGTGCTATTTGACCAATCTTTAATTTCAACTATCAAATTTTTCCTCTCCATCAATGCTTAAATGCAGAGTCTCTTGACAGATATTCCATGCCAAAAGAAAAAGGCGGTTGGGGGTCAATTTTATAAACATATATTAACTTTACAATTTATACTATCCAAAATTTCTAAGCGTGTAACATTTTCACAGAAAGAGTGGTTACTAGTGAGTAGTTTGAGTGCATTTCAAATAGCCCTTTTTTTATGTATAGTCAGTTATAATTCTTTACTAATAAACAAATCATTATCAATAAAAATTATATTGCGATATTTAACATAAATTAATATGAATAAGATTTTACATAAAAGAAATTTACGTCTTAAAACATTTTGTACCACAGTCTTCAGGTTCAAATCCTGGCGGTGGCGCGTAAAACTTCAGGTTCAAGTCTAATTGGCCCAAAGTAAGCACAAAATGACCGTAGAGCTAAAAACCAAATCTCTAAAAGGAAACAAATTAAAGATCAATTGATGAAAATTTTATGAATGAAAATTTTATGCTTCATACATGTTGTTAGTTTTTATAACGTTCATGTCTACGAAAAAAAAAAAATGTATCCAAGTATAAAAATCTCCCAACAACACATCATTGATTCCTTTAGGGTAAAGTGACACAAACACTGTTTTTGCTTTGAAAAAATATGTGCTGTTTTAGTAACAGGAAAAAAACTATCACACGAGCAGTGGCTGAATTAACCATGAACTCTAACCATGAACTCGTGTTTTTTAAAGATAACATACTTGAACCTCCATTCATGTTTCCTCCTCGGTACTTGAATCACTGTTCTTGCAAGTGAGAGAAGTAATATTCTGTTTCTTGTTACCATATTTGGAAAAATTTAAGATACTGCTTTGAAAATATACAATTAATCGTGTGGGGAAAAAAAACTTTCAAATGCAGGTCTAATTAATATTCATAAAGCATATCTATAAAATTTAGAGGCGAACAATGTTACTATATATTTAGAAAATAATATCCCCGTGTGGGTTTGGGTTAGAATAGCCCCACTGTAGCCCATACATGTCATAAAAGGCGACTAAAATGGGTACCCAGTTCCCGGGGTATAACCGGATGGGGTAAAGTCAGACTCCTTTCGGGTGTCCCATGTCTTTGTGCGCAAGGTCAAGAACCAAACGAAGCAGCATTTTTGATCCTTTATCACGGGTTCATGGACTTGCCCATGGATTTGTTTATGGTTCATGTTGTTGTCTACCTAATGGGGTAAGAAACAACAACAACAGAAAATAACATCGGCAAGTGCAAGGGTGTTTTCAATGTTTTTTAAACATAATTGGGCTTTGTGTTCTATAAGTAAAACAAGAATAAGTAAAGGGGCCTGAATGGTCGAGTGGCTAGCGCTCTGGAGCTCGATACCACAGGTTTAGGGTTCGAGTCCCGGGTGGCCATGGAAGTTTGTAGTGGTTCGAATCCCCTTGCCGTAGGCCCCGGTTTCATATGAGTGTAAGAGCGTCACGGAGCAAAAGTCAGACTTCTACCTACGGGTGCTCCATCACAACAGAAGCTGCAACAGTCTTTCCTCCTTCCATGAGTGGATCACTCATGGGATGTCCATCCCTCACCGTAGGACACTAAGAATTAGTCACAACAACAACAACATTAGTCACAGAACAAGTCATTGAAGGAGGTTGCTCTTGAGGAAAGACAGTGGCTTCCGGGAGAACTTTTAGAAGAGCATTTGCGTATCGTAGGAAGGAAAAAACCGGAATACACACACCAGGCTATCTGGTTATCGTGACGAAGAACTTTGTTCACAATCACCATCACATCTGCTCATTTCTGAAAAGCAATGACTGTAATGGACGCTATCGTTGCACCATTTAGTGGAGTTGAAGCAGAGCCCCTCATACATGATGATTGAGCATGTTTATCACTGCGTCACGAGTTAAGCATGTGCGTGTTTAGCATCATATAGTGGTTCATTGGCGACGAGCGTCGCTGGTGAGCATTCAGGGCTGAGATTCAATCCGCTGGTGGCTTTGTTGTAGACACTGTTTCAAAAACGAGGAGCCCTGATGACGTCGGTAATTTTCAGCATCTTGCCCCGTGAGTCGCACTACCTGGTGGGAGTTTTACCTGATTTTCTCCCATACGACATGCAAATGCGGAGTCCTCCCGGAAATCTTTCCCGGTAGTCTAGCCTCAATGCTCTTCTTCAGCCACGGAGATCTTCTACCTATGGGTGTTCCATCGCAACTGCAGCTGCCCTCCCTTTCCCTCCTTCCATGAGTAGATTAATTATGGGATGTCCGTCGCGTACTGTAGGACTCTGAGGATTAGACACAACAACCTCTCGTAAGCTTTGTATGATTATATTTTGGAATCCTATTGCATTGACAATGTTATAATTTTATTATTAATAATGCTGACAAATATCAGGAACAAAGTTCGAAACTGGGGCCTGAATGGCCGAGTGGCTAGCGCTCTGGCGCCCGGTATCACAGGTTTCGGGTTCGAGTCCCAGCGGTGCTATGGATGTTTGTAGTGGTTCGGAAACCACTTTAAACCATAGTTCCCGGTCTAACATGATCGTAGAGCGTTGCGGGGTCATCGTTACTCCGCGTCCCTGGCTTATCTTCAAGTTACACGCGCCCCCTGCATAATGCAAAGTGAGTAACATCTGTGCAGCGCTTGCCTTAAGGCATCCTAGACCAAGCTGTCTAAAGAAAGTGTTTGCCAGCTGCATTAGAAAGAAAAAAAAAGTTCGAAACTTCTCGTGTCTTTGTCGGGAATGGGTGCGATAAATCTGTGGGTTGGAAAATATTTCTATTGCGTTTGAAGTGGAGAGTGCCACCTCTCCTGGGATTGTTCTTTTAATACTACAATGATAAAAATAAAAATACTGTCTACTAACCCATACCATGGTATACCTTACATAACACTGAATCACTCCACATCTGCCATTCCTCCTCGGATCAAACAGCCTGGAATCCGAAAATAATGTTTGGTGAGTTGGACAAATTAAATTTAAACTTTCCGATACTTAAATAAAGTTTTCGCATTACCGTAATAATTAAAAGTGCATCGCAATGAAATTCGGAAAGCAAAAAGGGTAACGAATGAAACTCAAGAGTTAAAAGGTTTTTTTCCTTTTATTTTATTTATTTTCGTAATCGTTTTGCAATTTATTTCCTTTTCCACTTTTCATAAGTGGTTCTTGTTTTTTTTTTTTCGAACACCAGAGTGATTTATAACGAAACCTTGTCGTGATGTTTTAAAAAAAAATATTTTTCTACTATATCAACTATTTCCTGAAAAAAAAATTGAACATTATAAAATACGATCTTAGAATTTACACTATAAAAAATATCACTATAAATAAATAAATATAAATAACATTCCTTTCGAGAATCCTTAAAAAATAATAAAATGGCGTCATGCACAATAGAAATACTTTATGTAGTAACAACAGCAATAACATTTGATTTTCCAAGATGATATTTGTAGTTTTAGTAAACTACATGATTTTAATATAAACATTTTTAATTTTTAGTTTTATCAATGACTATTGTAACTATTGTTTCTATTTCTTCATTGATCATTGTAACTTTTCAATAATTACGATATACAGCGACAGCTTCTAGTTCTTACTTTTCCATATTATTTTTCTTCTTTGTTTGAACTAAGGTATGCCTCATGTACCACTTATGTATACCACGTACAGGCCATCGAAGGGAGACTTTTAGGGGTAACGGCATCGCATTTAAATAATCCAGAAAACTCCAACTACGCCGTCTGACTATCGATGCGAGATGCTTTTACATGTATTGTCTCAATCACCATCAAGTCTCCTCGTTTCTGAAAAACAGTGACTACAACAGTGCTGGAAACGGCCTTTTTGCAAGCTGGCACATTGCCACTGAGTCACGAATCGAGTAATCTCTGACTCGTTCTTGGTGCAGTGGTAATATAGTATGCGCAGCTGGTATGCAGCAGCACTCAGCTTCGAATCAGCTGCCAGGGGGCACTGCTCCAAAAGCGAGGAGACTCGACTGTCATTACCAGAACGCAAAAGCCACGAACTTAGAGATAATTTTCCGAGTTTTCTCCCTCACTCTGCGGAAACCGTTACTCCTAAAAATCTTCTCTGAAAACAATACCTTCAATTCAACATCAGGTAATGAAGAATTCATGGTAAATATAAGGGCTACATGAGATCCACCGACAATATCAACAAGAAATTTATCGCACTACTGATTTAGAGCTCAAAAGACTAGTTTGAACTCTTGACCCCATACGCTGCAGTCACTGCTTTCAGAAACCAGAAAACTTAATAGCAATTGTGACAACGACAATTGGGAGCATGGTGAAAAAATTTCTGAAATCTCTACCCTACAAACAGTATAAGATTGATAATAGAATTGTCTTAGTATGAGGTATATTATGGTCATAGTATATGGTATATTATGGTATGGTATAATATGATCCTAGTATATGGTATTGTATGATAGTATATGGGATAATATGGTCATAGTATATGGTATTGTATGATAGTATATGGTATATTATGGTCATAGTATATGGTATATTATGGTCATAGTATATGGTATTGTATGATAGTATATGGGATAATATGGTCATATTATATGGTATTGTATGATAGTATATGGGATAATATGGTCATATTATATAGTATAATATAATCCTAGTATATGGGATAGAATGGTCAAAGTATATGGCATAGTATATGGAATAGAATGGTCATAGTATGACCACAGTATATGGTTGTATGATATGGTGATATTATATGATAATAATATGGACATTGTATGTGGTAATATTAAGATCAGAGTATATGGTCATAGTATGATCATAGCATATGATAATAATATGGGGATAGTATACGGTCTCTACCGTATAGTAGTGTATTGCAATTATCCCTGAAATTTCCTCGGAATGGCATCACTGAATAATTGTAATATATATATTAAATAAAAACCCTTTTTTATTGGGTTTTTTTTAAATATTCAAATACAAATGCATACAAAATTTTGTTCATTAAAGAGATGATAAATAATCGATATATATTTCCTAATATAGTAAAACATTCCATTAGACTCAGTAAAACCTACTCAGTAAAAAATACAAATAATACAATAATACTATTGTTTCTAAACTTATAATTTGTTTTCTTCTTTTTTTTCCCATTTCATGTAAATCCATGTTAATCCAATTTTATTGAACATATTGCAACCAAAATTGCATCACTGAAATCATTCTTCCATTATATTATAACCGGTGATCAATCACAGAAATTAATTTAAAAAGTTCAACAACAAAAAGAAGTAAAAAAAAACAAATAAACAAACAAAAAACAAAAAAAAACACCGTATCAACAATTTTTTTTTTTTTTTTTTTTCTTCCTCAGAAAGTCTTTTTAGCAAAAAAAGTGCTCCTTTCTTTCAAATATATACATAAAAAATTATTATTTTTTTTAAAAAAAAAAAGAAGGTATAAAGGATGAGCAATAATTTTGAATCACTGTATCCCAGCCATGTGCTATGCATCACTCAATTGAAAAATATACCCCCGTACCCCACTTTGCAACCGTACTTCCTCCTCAGATAGAAAAGGCGCACAGAAAAAGGGAAATAAAAAGAAGTAATTTACGAGGAGTTGACAAAGTCCAAGAACCTCGCAAGAATTTCCGAGGGCGAAAAAATAAAAATCCTACCAATATCTGCATGTCGTCGGGACTTATGTGGATGCGGTCAGTGCCAACCTCTGAACGAAACAGTGCCCGATCTCTTCAAAAGAGGCACACAACTTCTCAAAGTCCTTATTGCAGAAGGAAAACACTTTTCTGAATTGTAAATGTAGAATCCGAAGAGTTTAAAGAACCCTTCGATAAGAATTTTGCGAAATAGCGTAAAATATATCAACTTAAGTTTAATCTAAAAGAAACATTTTGAAACTTTTTATGTTTTGTATTAATGACCAATAACCTAATGGATCTAACCTATTCGTATTACTGACCTTTCATATTAATGACCTATAACCTTTATATATATATATATATATCTATATATACTTCTGTGCCCAAAAAGTAAGACCAATTTTTTTTTTTTTTTTCAAAAACTCTTTATTTATCCTTCCAAATTTATTTCATCGCTTTCAAAGTAATCCCCTTCAGACACAATGCACTTATGCCAACTTTTCCAATCTTCAATGCATGCTAAAAAATCATTGATGGGGATGGCCTTCAAAACGCTGACCGGTCCCCGGAGTGGTCTTTTGAGTTTAGGGAATATCTAGAAGTCGCACGGTGTGAATAAGGTGGTTGTGGAACGATATGGGTTTCATTTTTGGCGAAGAATCAATGCAGTGTGAGCTGGCGCATTCAGTATTTTCGGTACCAATGGAGATTTGATGCGTTTGAGACCCAAAATGGAATTGACCGATCCTTTTGAAATTCCAACATCATCAGCAAAGTCTCTAATTGTAAATCAACGGTTTGCAAGAACCAAATGTTTAATTTTTGGACGTGAGCTTCGTCGGTTGAGGTCGATGGTTTACCAGAGGATTCTTCGTCTTCAACACGTTCTCTGCCTTCTTTGAACTGTTTATACCACTTCTAAACATTTCTTTCCGATATAGGAATGCTCACCGAATGCCTTCTGCAACATTCTATACGCTTCTGCAAACACAATTGAATGCATGTTCTTTGCTCAATGAATTCAGACATTTCAAAATTCGCCGGAATCAATTTTAGCACCTCACAAAGCCAAGCGTAACTCAAACACTAATGAATATTTTGACGTCAAAATTCACACAGATGTCAAGGACAGTGCCAGGAATATAAAAAAGAAAAGAAAATTGAAATTCTATAAGCCCCTGGAATTTTAAACTGAAAATTGGTCTTACTTTTTAAGAGGCACAAAACTTCTCAAAGTCTTTATTGCAGAAGGAAAACACTTTTTTTGAATTGCAAATGTAGAAGAATCCAAAAGAGTTTAAAGAACCCTTCTGATAAGAATTTTGAGAAAATAGCGTAAAATATATCAACTTGAGTTTAATCTAAAAGAAACATTTTATTCTTCAAAACAGATTAATCTCGGAGATAACGAGTGAAAATGGAAATGTGAGACCAGTTTTTTTTTTTTTTTTTTTTTTTTTCCCTTCTAAATTAAGCTGTAGCTCCTGATTTCGTAAGGAAAGATACGCGCAGTGCATTACTGTGCGTTTATTCTTCATAATTTAGTTTTATGGAACTATAATTTAACGGGAATGTCTTGGATGCATGAATTATATAAAAATTGTATTTTTGTATTACTCTGTATCCTCATACGGTTTTTTTTAATAAATTCATAACCTTTCTTTTAATACTTTTTTATCTAATAAAGTTACAAAATGATACAGTGAACTATGAAGTTGATTTTGGTATTTTTGGCTTGTTTCTGAAGATAAATGTAAGTTGAAAACTTTAAAAATGGAAAAAAAACTTAAAGATTAAAAAGTTTTTTTATTTTAAACTTTATATATTATTATTTTATATTAAAAACTTTATATATATATATTTTTTAAACTTTATTATCTTCATAACTTTATTTTTTAAACTTTTTACTTTTATTTTATGCTTTATGCAGTATAAAAAATATTTTTGATTTTTTTTTTTTTTTTCCAATTAGTTTCATTCCATTTTTTTCCCCCTGAATCAATGAAAGTTTCCACCAATACTAAAATCTCGCGTCATAGAATGTCAGCCAGGAAAACGGACTTTTGATTGGCTGGAATAGGAAAATCGTAATAATAATAATTTACAAAACTTAATTTTTTTTTTCAATATTAAGTGGTTTTTCACTGATATTAAAATCTATCGTCATAGAACGCCAACCATTCAGAAGCCTGAGTAAGCAGTAGAACACACTTCTGATTGGCAGGCGTTCTACAACGTGAGTTTGTAGTATACGTTGGAAATACATCTTAAGTCTCCGCGTACTGAAGGAGAATTCCTAATATCCAAATATCAAATGCTTTTAACAGACATACAAAAGTGGAAATAAATTAACGTTTAATTAATAAAAATCGGAAATTAATTAATATTAAGAACATGATGGATTCCCAGACAATGGAATGCGAGGGGAAATTGGATAACTTGCATATTTATAAGTTTTAATTACTTATTTATTTGTTCAAATCGCTGTTATATATCATTATAGTCAAGGATTATTTTTAATATATAAATAAATACACGCATATCTAATGTAGAAACCATATGTCAATCCGAAATAAAAGCACTTTAAAATAAATGCTGTATAAATTATACCTAATCTATTATATTTAATTTTGCTTTTCGATAAGAACAGTAATTAAAAACCTAAATATTATATAAATAAAACGACGATTATAATTGTGTCGACAATAATTATGATTAAACAAACAATGATTATACACATGGACTTTACAATTTTGGTATCATTTGAATTAGTATTGAATAAATTATAAAAAATATTTCTTTAGTTGTTTTTGTAAAGGAGACAACGAAACGAATTCTTCTTTGTAACTTAAAATCTTGAAATTTAATTTTGGATGTTTGTTTCGACTATATCGTACTCTTCAATATATAGTACTAGATAAATTTAATAAAATTCTAAATTAGTAATTCTGAATTTGAATAAAATTTTAAAAATTAGTAAATTCTGCACTAGTAATATTCTAAAATAATTAAAATAATTTAAATTAGTAATTCTAAATTTTTAATTTAAATTCTGCACTAATTCAAAATTATTCTAAAATAATTCAAAAATTAATAATTCTAAATTAGTAATTCTAAATTTTTAATTTAATAAAATTCTAAAAACTAAATTCATAATTTAAAATAATTCAAAAATTATAATTCTAAATTAGTAATTCTAAATTTTTAATTTAATAAAATTCTAAACTAATTCAAAAAATTCTGCACTAGTAAATTCTAAAATAATTCAAAATTAATAATTCTAAAAAATTAAATTTTTAATTTCTAAATTAGCAATTCAAAATTAAAATTCTAAAATAATTCAAAATTAATAATTCTAAATTAGCAATTCTAAATTCTTAATTTAATAAAATAAATCAGTAATTCTAAATTCTAAATTAGTAATATTCTAAAATAATTCAAAATTAATAATTCTATATTAGTAATTCTAAATTCTTAATTTAATAAAATTATAAAGAAAATCTAAATTTAGAATTCTATAATAAATATTCTAAACTAATTTATGATGTGTTTATATTTTATTCTTTTGCTTTTTAACGTTCACTGTAATGTATATTTCTTCAATGCAATTAGAAATGTAATTAGAAAACAGTGGAATCAGAAAAATAAATTAATAATCAGAATAAAAGGCAGTGCTAAATAAAATCTCATTAAGAATTGCACAAATATTCCATACAATGAAAAGCTGATTTATTAAAATCAGAATTGAAAAAGTAATCTTCATTTATCTTGTCACCATGATATTCCATCAAGTTCTTGTGAAAGAAAGAAAAAAAAAAACATTCATTTTTATTCCTATTGTTATAAATAAATTTTACGAAAAATGAAACAAAAATTAAAATGAACTGCTTCTAATAAATGGGTTTACCGCTTTCAAAATTTCTATAAAAAAAAATCAATATGAGTCATTAAATAAAATAGTGCTCTTTGTAGAATGTAGATGGCGCCCTACTCGATGATAATGTAATTTGGGGTTTAATGGGGGATATTTGGGGAGATGATAATCTGAATTGACATTGATGTGGAGGAGTAGAAATTCGAAAGATAAGCGAGGTACTTACTAGAAAATGAGGAATGAAGTCTCCCATATGCCTGGGGAAATGAATAATATCGATTTGGTTTCTTTATGAAGTGGAAATGATGATTGTTTGGCAGCCATTGCAAAGTTATGCATTTTTTGAAAGATCTATGAACAATTTGAATCATGAACTACGATGAGCACTTTGAATAGTGAACTACAATGGAATTAATTAACACGAAAAATTATAGGTTATACTAAGAGGTTATTGCGTAAAAGTTAAGTAGTTTATTAAAAAAATATTAAAAAGAATAAAAATAGATGAGAAAGTGAAAAAAAAAAAAAAAAAAAGTAAAGACTTTGCTACAAAAATAAAAGAGCAACATAAAAAAGGAATGTTTTTATGAAATTTCTTTATTTTTGACACCTGAAGCTACACCTAACAATAGTGTTTAATAATTAAATTCAATCAATACTAAATTACATTTTTTTTAAAAATTAATACCACTTTTTTTTTCTTATCCCCCTAGGTAGACAACATCATCTAGACCAGGGGTGGCCAACCCGCGGCCCGCCTTGAATTTTAAGTAAAAGTGAAAGCCAAAATAGTGAAAAACAATAAATTAAAAAAAGTACATTATGTGTGCATCCATATATTCAAAAATGAACTGTCGAAATTATGAGAAAAAAAAGTAACTTTGATTTTAAAATAATATTCTTACGAATATATGACAGGTATTTCCTGTTTCATTTATGAATTTACAGTTATGAGTTCGCATAATAATTAAATTATATTCTGCGAACTCATGATGAATCATCTTGAAACATCTAATATAACAGGTTTTATATTTCCCTTTATGTGATCTCATTGACCTTCCTAGAAAGCACAGTTGATTGTTGATAGCAGAGCAAACCAGATTCTTAGTTCAAGTTAGCGCTTTTGGTTCAACCTACACCTGTGAATCGTTTTTTCGAAAATGAAATTGACCAAACACAAAAATACGCTCAAACATAACGGACGCTAACCTGCAATACACAAATGATAACAATGTGCAATGTACACAAATTGAGATCAATTTGCAAAAGCTAAGTGAAAGAGTGAAGAAATAAATATCGCAATAGTAAAATAAATAGTTTTTAATGACTTCCTTTTTTTCATTTCATTTATATTTATATATTTTTTATATTTCATTTTTAGTGTTATATATTTCTTTACAGTGAGCGTTTAGTATCATTATTATTATATTATTTATGTTTGCAAGTAAGAATAATAATTCCTTAAGTTTCAATTTTTCACTCCAAAAAAATGCCTTTAGGGGGTCTAAATGTAATACGGGGATATATAATTTTATATGCGACCTACTGAGTTAGGATGCATTTCCAAAGTGCCCAGCAAGATCATTTGGGTTGGCCACCCTTGATCTAGTCCATCAACCTGTATGGTCACATGGAAGAAGAGAAAGCTTCTGCTGTGATGGAGTACCCGTAGGTAGAAGTCTGACTTGGCTCAGTCGCTGAAGAAGGAAGGCAGGTCCTTGAGGAATGACTTTTAGGGGGCAATCCTGCATTTTCATGTCGTATGGGAGAAAACCTGGAAACTTCCACCAGGTTGTCTGACTAAGAAGGCAAGAACATGTGTAAACATTTGTAGCGCAGTTAAAAAATTTAGAGAGTTCGCGAAATAATGGCACTTGATTCGTGACCTAGTGGTAGACGGCGCAGCTGGCATACAGGAGGTCTCAGGTGAAAATCAATGTTGGTGTCGATTGCAGTCACTAGAAATGAGACTTGATAGTTGGACAGCGGATGCAAGAATCTCGGTTCGACAATCACGCGGTGGTGGGAGTTTACCGAGTTTTCTCCCATACACACCAAATAAAAGCGGGATTATTACCCCTACAAATCCGCTCATATGATGATAATTTATTCTTCATCACCTTTCGTTCGTGGTATAGATAAGTGAAATACCGATCAACCCATCTGCAACTACAACAACAAAGAGAATAATTAAATAACGGCTTCAAGAAGAGGTGCTATTAAGAAATGCACACGAACCCCGATAAGTGTGGACGTCAAATTTAAAATGAACCAGATGATAGGAGAAGATAAAAATAATGACAGACGTTCAAAAGAATCTTTACGTCATGAATAAAAGCAGCTATTATCGAAAGAGTTGAATTTTCTTTAACAGAGAACGATTTCGCATAAATAACATTAGACTGGTCAAAAAGTTATAGTTATATATAAAATAGTTATTATAAAATTGAAGTAATAGTTGAGTTGAAAAGAGCGGTTTTCTTTGCATTTTTAAAGAGCTTCTTACAAAAGTAGTGGGAGTTTTCCAAGTTTTTCTCCCACACAGCATGTAAAGGTGGAATTAGTACTTCTACAAGCCCATTCAAATGACGATAATCTATTCTTCATCACCCGTCTGTAGAGTATTCGTGGTATAGATAAGTGCGATACTGGCCAACTCATGTACAACAACAACAACAAAGAGAATAAATAAATAACAGTTCAACAAGAGGTGCTATTAAGAAAACCCGGAAAATATACTAGAAGTCAAATTTAAAATGAACCAGATGCTAGAAGAAGATAAAAATAATGACAGGCGCTGAAAAGATTCTTTACGTCATTAATAAAAGCAGCTATTATCGGAACAATGGATATAACAGTGGAAATTTCATTGAAAGGGAGCGATTTCGAATAAAGAACACTAGACTGGCCATAAAGTTATAGTTATTATAAAATTAAAGTAATAGTTAAGTTCGTTTTTCATTCCTTCTATTAACTCACACTCTCCCCTACATATATCTTGTTCAAATTTTCAATCGTTCTTTTTATTCCACCACTCAAGTTCAAATACATTTTTAACTTGTAGTGGACGTCACTTGATGTTAATACAGTTTTTTCAAATATTAATTAATTTTAGTTTTTTTTTTTAGATTTAATTTGCATGTATCTACCAATAGATGGCGCTAGATAAACTTAAAAAATGAATGAAAATTATTAATAAAGGATTTTCTGCAATAGAGTGCAAAAAAAGTAGGAATTGACTTTAAAGTTTTTTTATATATTAGTTGTTTCCTAATGCAGCTGGCAAACACTTAGACAGTTGTCTTTAGTTACGGCAAGCTCTGCACCGACGTTACTCACTTAGCACTATCCCAGCAGGTGTGTGTGTATATGAACACGTACGCGGAGGAACAATACCCTCGCAACGCTCTACCTATCATGTTAGACCGAGACCTACAGTTTAAGTGGAATCCGAACCACTACAGCCGAAACTTGTGTCATCGACAGCTAGAGAGTCAGCCACTCTACCATCAGGCCCCGTGATTGTTCAGTTGAAAACCTGCGCTTTAAAGAGCTGCTTATTACAGTTTTCTACCCCACTAAGAGTAAAATACATATTTGAGAATGTGGATTCAATTGAATTCTTTATGGATCAATTTCGAGATTTCAATTTCAGCGCTGTTTACATGGAACCCCGCCATGTGGTGACCGGAGTAGAATAGTCCCAGAGTAGCCTATGAGTGTGGTAGAAGGCGACTAAAATAGGTACCCAGTGCCCGGGGGTATAGCTGGGTATCCTGTCCCTGGAGATTATATCAGGGGATTGGTCCTCCAGGTTGGGGTTCTGCATGGGGCTGACAACTGCATCCCGTCAAAATCCTCACCGTTAAGAAATCCAATGAAGGAAGTAACCGGCAGACCTTATCGGAGACGGATTGGAACAAGGAATAAGGATAATGGAAAATGTAATCTGATTTGACTATCGGAACTTGGAATATTTTAGCTCTATATAGACCTAAGGCATTACAACTACTGTTGAAATAACTGAATACTTATAGATCACTAAAGTTACGATGGATAAATGCAGTTGAAAAAAATTTTGCTCAACTAAAGGTTAAAAAATTGCCCTAATCGGAGGTTAAGAATTGTAGGACCCTTGTCAATCAGAGGAATGCATGGAAATCTCTTCAAAGGAAAGCCTCGGTCACGCTGGGCTGTCGTACTATTGATGATGATGACGGTGATTACATGGAGCCAATTAGTGATTTGTGCTCTAAGACAAGGATTTTGTTTTGTAAAATGAGTCAAGCATAAACTTTTCTATAGGTTTGCTTCCATTATAGTTTAATATAGTATAGTTCTCTTTTTCCAAAGTCGAAGACCATACTTCAGTCAATCTATGAGAACTGGGAGGATTGGACCAAGCGCTGTTATAATCGTACAGGCTCGAGGCTGCCTACCGAAGTCAACAAAATTTAAGGCTCTCTTCAACTAATTTTTCCGTTGTAAAAATTGTAGATCACTCAAAATGTTTCATTACAAGAATAGCAGCTGTCAATACACTGAGTGACGAATCGAGCTCAAATTCCGCGTGGTAACTCAATAAAGAGCTACCAACTTTCTAAAATAATGTGGCGATATCTTTCATATGCGTATTTTAAATTACAAATTCCGGATGGTTTACACACATAATGCATATTTTTTATCTTAAACATTCGAGTTTTGTTGTTGTTGTTTTTTTTTTTTTCTTTTAACAATCTTTCATCAAGAACCAAAGGTAACACTTGAATAATTATATACGATTCAATTGTGAAGAAAAAGAAACGTTTCTTTTCTATTAAATCCACCCTTTCTCCTTAAAAGAAGAGCCCCTATCACTAGGTTCTTCAATGAGTTATTAAACAAATTGCGAGGGCTCTCCCTTCACAAACAGCTGCAGATGGTATCTTGTTTTTGCTATTCTCTAACAGAAAACTGCACGTTAGTTTTCATTTTTTTATTCTCAAAAATGTCATGCTAGTTTAATTTCAGTCAAAATCCTTGAAGTGCATTTTGTAAATTTTTTTTTTTTTTTTTTCTGTTTCTTGAAATGCCGGTAGCAGTATCAAGTTCATGAACATATGGGTACTTTATTGCATAGGGGTTATTTCGTCTGGATGCTTTTAATAATTTTTATTTGATGGGATTGAATTCTGTTGAAAAAAATTAGCATGCTTTGGGACATGCACATGCCTTTAAAAATGTATGTATTAGAAATTATTTTAAAAATTAATTTTAAAATTATTATATATTTGCAAAACAGGGAAAAAACAATCAAATGTTGTGTATTTTTATAGACTGAACTTCTTTTATTTTTACTTTCAAGCTGTTCATGTTAATTTTTTTTTCTCTTAGAAAATAAGACTTTTTCTTTCTTTTTTTTTTTTTTTTTTTTTTTTTTTTTTTTTGAGTTCTAAAACAAGCCATTGATGTTCTTTTTTTTTTTTTTTTTGATAAAAGTCATAAATCATTTAATACTTGTTTTATTCTATGAATATAATTTGCAATTCCTTAAAATGCGAGTGATATAAATTTTTTTAATAAATGTGACTTGTTAGTTGTTTGAATAAGTTGAAATTATTTGTCCATGTTCATAATTTTTTTTTTAACTTTCTCAGAATGCCTCTAAAAAAAAAAAAAATTTTTTTTTTTTTGTTCCAATGCAGCTGGCAAACACTCAGACAGCTTGGTCTTGGATGCCTTAAGGTAAGCGCTGCACAGACATTACGCACTTTGCATTACCCAGGGGGTGCGTGTAACTTGGCCCCGGACGCGAAGAACAATCCCTACGGACGCGGAGTAACAATGCTCCAGCAGCGCTCTACGATCCTATTAGGACCGGGACCTACGGTTTAAAGTGGATTCCGAACCACTACAAACATCCATGGCACCCGCCGGGACTCGAACCCGAAACCTTGGTACAAAAAGCGCCAGAGCGCTAGCCACTCGGTCCTTCAGGGCCTTAAAATTAATGTTCTAGGAAATATTTTTTAAAAATTAATTTTAAAATTGTTACATTTTTTTTGTGGAAAAAGTAGAAATAGTTTGACTGAAATAATTAATTTTAGGAAAAAGGGGAAAAAATAATAAGATGATGCCTATTTTATTGTTAAGAATACAAAGGGAAATAACTATTAACAATATTGATATTTATAGAAATTCGGTTTTCATTTTGAAAATCAGAAAAACAAAAAGGCAAGCAAAATTATTTTTAAATAAGAAATGAAAATACACTCACTAGCTGTTTATAGAACCTTCTTTTTCTGGAAATGATACTGAATCATTAGTGTCCTTACTTTTTAATTTCTGAGGATTTCTAATGAGTTTTACTGTTCATTTGCAAGGCCTGTAGTAGTAGTAGTAGTCCCAGCTTCATTTACACACGCACAGACACCCCACACATACAATTAAAGACATTTCACTTCTAGTAGACAGAGACATTCAGAGTATTCACTTCTAAACCGAAAATCCGAAACTCTGATACGCATAGGTGCGCGAAATATAATTCCTCTGGGAGGAACCAGTGCCAGGAACCAGGTGAGAGTGTGTAGGCCAACTGATACGTAGGATTGAGTTAAATATATTTCCTCTCTGGATGAAAGACCATAAGTTAAAAGTTTCTCAGCGGAAGCGCTAATTGCCATTAATTGGTCATTTCTCCTGAAAGGCACATGTGGATGCTCTGACATGCGGGACATGTGTATAGGAGGAGGGCCGGTTAATTAAATTTTTGTTTTTATTATTTATTCTTAACTAATGTTTTTATCTTTTGCAAGTATTTTTTCCTCGCTTAATTTTATATTTATACTTAATTTTTGAATAATTATATATATATATGTATATAAATGACGTAACAATGTCAAGGGTTGTTTGTATCTGATGTAAAAAAAAGTAATAATATATTCCTAAAATGTTAATAAAAATTCCTAATAGATCCTAAAATGAAAATAAAATTAAATTTTTTTAAAAAATTAAATAACAAACAATTTTTTAAAATAAATCTTTAGTCATGAGATAATACCATAATAAATTACAGTAAAATAATTCATTTACAAAAGGAGGAAATAATTATCTGCGAGTATGATTCAAGGAAATGGCAGTGAAAGCAAGAGTTGCATAATGGGATGCAAGCTCTAAAAATGCCCCAAACCGGAAAAAAGAAAAAGATTCTCCGAGATTCCTTACAGCAAGGTGAGCATTCAGTAACATGACACTGGACCCGTAAAACCGTGACTGGGAAACATCACATCGCGGAATAAATTTTTTTCCAGTCCGGGACTCGAACTCCGAGGTTCCAGTGTCCAGCAGAGCAGAGCCTTTTCACGCCATGTGAGCCCCACACAGGGAACAGTGATGATAATTGTTTTCTACGCCTATTGTTAAGTGTTTGCTCTTGATTCCTTTCACAGAGATATTCTTTCAAATCTTCTTCTTCCTTTGCTTTCTCTAGGAGAACACGACACTTTCTTTTTCTTTCTTTCTTTTGTGTTTTGCCCAATGGTGTTTTGACTGCTTCATGGAAGATGGAATTGCTTAAATAGCTGATTAATTTGTTATGAGCTTAAACTCATTATTTTTGTATGATGGGGTGTGTAAGAAGACACTTAATATACACACATATGCATTTAATGTTTGCAAAAATCGAAATATTTAAGACCTATGCTGTGTATGGGCGTGATGAACCATATATCTATAATACCGAACCTTATATCTATAATACCAAATATTACGGAACCTTATATCTATAATACCAAATATTACGGAACCTTATATCTATAATACCAAATATTACTGAACCTTATATCTATAATACCGAACAACACCAAACATCATATCTATAATACCAAATAATAACGAACATCATATCTATAATACCTTACCAAATAAGAGATTTTGCATACTGTACTTTAAAAATACGGTATTTTTAAAGTACGGTATGCAAAAACTCTAATATCGAATAATACCGAATAATACCGTGTCTTATATGTATCTATAATACCGAAATATCCTTAATGTGGACCGGGTGCGAGCCGCCAAGTCACATTTAGCGGCTCGCACCCTGGTATTACTTCGAAGGTGGCAAAATATGGGTACAATGTAGCAGGCACATTGGTGTGCATTCCGTGTGAAAATGGTAAATTATTTAATGATGACATTTGATCAAATTAAAAACCTAATAATGACCTCTGACCTCTATTCTAATGGTGAATGACCTCTGATCGATTGATTCAAGGCTCAGTGGCAACGTGCGCCACTGGTGAGCATGGATTGAGGTTCAATCCGCTGGTTGCTTTGTCTACAACAACCCGTTTCAAAAAACGAGGAGTCTCGATGTCATTTGGAATGTTCAGTATCTTGTCTCGTTAGTCGTACTACTACTACTACACTACATCACTGGGCCTAGAGCTGAGTTGCCCCTTTACAGTTTGGAAAGGATGTGGGTGAGAAGACGTCTGATTAGGCACTGTGATGATCTACAATCATATGAGACCGGGTCCTACTGCTTAAAGTGGATTCCAAAACACTACAACCCGAAGACTGTGGTACCGAGTGCCAGAGCGCTAGCCACTCGGCCATCAGGCCCCTTCGTTAGTCGGACTATTTGGCGGGAGTTTTCCGGGTTTTCTCCCACTCAGTACGCAAATGCGAGATAGTTCCCCTAAAAGTCCTCCCGGCAGACATTGCTTTCCTTCCTCAGTAACTCGAGTCAATCAGACTTCTACCTACCGATGCTCCATCACAACAGAAGCTGACCCTTTCTCTCTATCCTTGAGTAGACTATTCATGGGGTGTCCGTTCATGGATGCGGGACACTGAAGATTTGTCACAACAACCTCTGATCAAAATGCTCCGCTTTAAAAGTAACTGTATCGATATTCAGTAAGCATAAAAGTTGTAAAAAACAAAAAACCAGTTGTTAATAAAATCTAGTTAATTGATTGATTTCCATTCTAATATACAGAACCACATTAACAATTCTTTGTTGAGTATAAAGTGTTACGATTTATTCAAACATTGCTTTTTCTTTTCTTTATAAAAACATCTTTGAACATTGAAATATAAGAAAAGCATATTATATTTCACGATGTTAAGGGGGAAAAAAAAGAATTGATGGATTTGTAGTTTTTATGCATTAGTTTTTGAAAGTAAAATCGGAAGAAAAAAGGCAAACAAACAGCAACTAAGTAAAGAGAAAAAAATAAGAAACTAAACTAAAAACAGAAAAACAACTTCTTTTGATACGTTTATCGAATGATCTCTTTATAATTTTTTCGCCTACAGAATAGACAATCACAACCTTCAACGTGGTGACACGTTCCTCAAAGCGTTGATTGTAGCTCACTACAAATAAATCTCATTCTTCTATACATGTTGAGTGAAAAATTGGAAAGTTTTTTAATATACTCAGAAACGTATATAGTGGGAAATATTAGCATGATGGACAAATTGTGGAATGAATGATAATCTTGAAATACGTCCATGAAACAAGAGTTTATGCACAAATATTCATAAGCATGTATATATTCCTAAATATTTTATTCATTAATAATAGTTATTAGTATTTCGACTTCACTTAAAGCTGTGGACCCCTTTACCTTAAAAATGGTGCTAACTCATGCCCATGGTATAGTGCATGTCAGTTATAGATAGTGCATGCCAGAAGTTCATGCATGAATTGTTTTCTGCAAGAAGCACAACCTACTATTAGGAACAAGTCAAGTTGGTGGAAACTGTGACTATGTGCCCACAAGAACAGCCGAATTAGCTAGTTAGCATTTTCCAGATTTTCTCCAATATGATATGCAAATGCAATTCAATTACTTCTGAAAGTCCTCCCAGAAGGCATTACTCCTACTTTCCGTATCCTTACTCCTAAAGCAAAATATCAAAACGTTTTTGTTTTGTTTTCATTATAAAATTATCAACAAGTTTAGGTTTGGCTTGTCGCTCTACGGTCATCTTACGCACACTTTAGGCTGATTAGACCGGGACCTACAGTTTAACGTGAATTCCGAACCACTACACCATACCACATCACATCACTGTGCCTAGAGCTGAGTTGCCCTTTCACAGTTTGGGAACGATGTAGGTGAGAAAAAAAGTCTGATTGGGCTCTGTGACACTCAACGGAGACAGGGATCTACGGCTTAAAAGTGGATTCTGAAACATTACAAGCATCCATGGCACCACCTGGATTCGAACCTGAAGCCTGTGGTACCAAAGGCTAGAGAGCTAGTCAATTGGCCATCAAGCAGCCAACAAGTTTAGGCATTCATGGATTAAAGAGCAAAATGCACGAGAAAAAAAAAATGACCTGGAATCGATAAATCTGAGCAAGGTTAAGATGCTATTGTATAATATGAACTCTTTTATATTGAACAAGAGGAAAAAAATCACTGATTAAAAATTCGTTAATTTGCTGCAGAAGTTTTTCTTCATGGTTGATTGCCATAATTATTACTTATTCAAATGGAAACATTGTAGGAAGTAAAAGACGTAAGAGACGTAATCTGTTGATCGAAATCGGAGATAGAACTGTCAATCAATTTCTTTTTTTCCTTTTAAATATTTCGGAAAAACCAAACTAATGCAAAAAAAATCCTCCACGAATGGAAAAGTTTGGGTGGATAATTGCCAATCTCGATGACATTTGATGATTAGTGCGGATACAATTTCAACATGAGTGTTGAACTTACTGTCATTCATATCATCTTGAAACCAGACTGCGTGAGAAAGTCGACTTTACTCGCTGACTAAGAAGGAAAAAAAATAATAATAATGGGCAAGCAATTCACGCAAAAATACACGGAAAATTTAATTCAGAACTTCTTTTAGCTATTTTTTAAAGTAAAATATACAATTACATTCCAAGCACGGAGAACAATTTTTCTTTGGTCATAATTTTAAGGATCATTTAAATAGATTTTGTCATATGTCACATTGTGGTTTTGGAAATTGTTGTCAATATGGGAGACATTTTATTTTAATTCGATACAAATTCAATGATGACTAATATATATTCCACGAACTGCCCATAACTGTGGGAGGGGGAGGACATTGACTTCTAGAAGGACTTCTCACGTGTGCAATTCATGTCATACAGTGCATCCCAAGCAGATTTTGGAGAATTGGTTTGCCGCTCTACTGTCATTTTTGTGCACACTTTAAACTAATTAGACCAGGCAGAAGGTACTCCCAAGCAGAAGGTGCTTAATGTAATATAATTACGTTTCCATTAAAAGAATATGTCTGTGCTACACGTTTATAACTGTGCGATGAGATGACATTCTGGGAGGACTTTTCATGTGCACAATTCATGGCATACAGTGAACCAAAATCAGATTTAGAGATTTGTTTTGCCATTTGTGCACACTTTAGGTTAATTACACCAGGACCTACTTCTCTAGCAGAAGGTGCTTTTTTTCATGTGCATAATTCATGGTATATAGTACAGTGCATCTCTATCAGAAGGTGCCTAATGTAATGTAATTACGTCTCCCTTAAAATAATACGTCTGTACTATAAGTATATCACTGTGCGATGGGAGAACATTGAATTCTGGGTGGACTTTTTCATATGCACAATTCATTGGAATTACAGTGTATCCTAAGCAACTGGTGCCTAATGTAATGTAATTACGTCTCCTTTAAAGAATACGTCTTGTGGCCTGTCATCAACAATTACCGCAATGGTAATTTCTAGAACTTTGCTATATATTGGGCATTATGCATCAATGTATGTTAGTTTAAATCATAATATAATGGTTAATAAAATTAAGGATAACTGCCCCTCATTTGAGTCTTTATTTATGGCAGAAAGCTCCAATTAGACTGGCTATCTATCGATTCGCAATCAACCGCGATTCTCCTCGTTTCTGACTATTATTGGTAACAGACTACAAGATGTAATGTAGTTACTCCTCCTATAAATGAGTACATTATGCACCTTCTGTTTGGGGCACTGTTTGCCATGAACAATGCACCTGTAGCAAAGAAAAGTAGTGCGTTTCTTGTGGATGTCAGGAATGCTGTAGTGAAAGAGTTGTTGCAGTGAATGCGTCCGTTGCAGTGACTAAAACGGACACCACTAGTGGACTCGAACCGAAGCCCTCTCCTGCACCCTAGCTACACATATTACCACTGGACCACGAGTCGAGGTGCCTAATGTATTCATTTAAGGGGAGGAGTAACTAAATTACATCTTGGAGTCCATTATCAATAATAACCGGAATGATAAATTTCCAGAACATCGCGGTATGTTGGGTATCATGCATCAATGCATGCTAGTTTAAATCATAATACAATGATTAATAAATTTAGGATAAAATTTTGTTGCATAAAATTATCTATAGTAGAAAATAAACAATTTACTGAATGTTGTGCATGATTCAACAAAACAACAGGAAATAGGGCAACGTTTTGTCAAAATAAATTACCGCGTCAGTCTTTTTTTAAAATAAGTCAATATATAAAAAACGCACCCCCAAACACACATACATATATATATATATAGCTTACTAACAAATAAGAAACCTTACTAAGAAGACGGGTTTAATTTAAATCTTATTTCTATTTTGATTATTCATTATAATAGATATAACGGCGATACAAAGTACTCAGTTTATCCACATTATGTATTAAAATATCCCGTCTTGAAAACTACAAATATATTAATAATTCTGTAAACTAAGTACTAATTTTTAAGTAACAATTTAATTAATTTTTCGATAATTTTTAAAATAAAAACTAAGTAATTTACGACATTTGAAAACAATTTGATAGCTCACTTACAAGCAATTTCCAAACCAATATTCTATCATCTCATTCATGGCGTAGTGATAATACGTGTTCGTTATCATAACATCAGTGTTCTATACAACCACAGAAAGCAAATAGACACTGCAGCTAGTGTGACGTCTCGCATTGGCAGTTGGATTGATGCTTTGCGAATTTTTTTCCTAATATGACACGCAAAATCTCCCACGAAGACACTTCTAATCCCTCTTACAGTAAAAGCAACTCCTGTCTAATGAAGTTTCAGATAATGAGCATTTTAATCTGAAGTCACTCGCCAAAGGCAGAATATGTAACAGATTTGACAGGGATGGGACACCTTATAATTGCACTCCCTATTTTGCCAGTGGCAATAGGATCCGGGGCCCTTCCAATGATGGTATCATGAGAGGGAGTCTCTCTTTCTTCACTCCAAGCGCAAAGGAAGGGATTTTTCAAAAACCAAGTTCATTTCTGAACAGACAGGAGAACTTTTGATGCGCTTTTGTTGATCTGTTTGTTGTTTTGTTTTTACAAAGCTCTTGCCAAACTTATACCTCTGTAATAACATAAACAGCCAAATGTGCCGGAGGAGTCAAGTTCAAATCCACTAATGGTATCCATTACAGTCACTGACTTCAGAAACGAAAAGGCTTACTATTGATGGTACCAAAGGCTCGACGTACTGTTGACATACGCGCGTGCTATCGACAGCTCGTCGATACTAAAGCTGTCTTGTATGAAGTTACTGGTGCCATCATTGAAAATTGGATTACAAATTAGCTAATAACCTCATTACAAATTGGGCTGTACTTGTTAAATTGAATTGGCTGTACTAAAATTAGCTAATAACCTCTTTACAAATTGGGCTGTATTTGTAAAAGGGCCCAATGGATGTTAAAAAAAAAAAATAATCTACAAAGTCGTTCCAAGCTTTTCTAAGAAATAAAATATAATTTAATTCTGATTTGGAGGTTTAGAAGTTTCATAACTACATGTGACGAGGTGATTTAGATGTTAATATTCAGAATTTTTGCCTACTATGATCGTTACGTTAAGCCATAATAGTGTAAGGTTTAATTATTATTATATAATCGCGAGAGGTCGCGGTTATAACTGGTAACTGTGACCAGTAACTGGGACCTTAACTGTGGTCCAGTGTGGTAAAGCAGTCTTCAGACCACGAGGTGAACGCTAGGAGCGTCAGATCGAAACAGGCGGTCAGGGACCGGCTCTTGGTTTTTAACTATTAATACTATTGTAGGAGAGGCACAGGGTTCCATGTATATGTATGTACTAATATTGTAAATAAATTAATGTAAATAGAAAGAGAGATTGGTATTTCCTCCTGACACAACTAGCTGCTGCCTTAGAAGCTAACAATAGTAAATCTGCAGATATGACGTGGTTAGTTAAATAAATATAAGCTCAGAAATAAGATTTAAAATTCAGTTTTATCGTCACTGTTAAGAGAATGCAAAAATTCTTTAATAAGATTCCTATGAAAAATATTTTTCCTTTATTATTATTATTATACACTTACTTTAAGATTTATTTCAGTCAAGAACGATTATCGGTCACATTCTTTAAAGTTCAATTCTCTTTGCCCTATAGTACTCAGACCATTAACGTTACTGACATTTTCTCTAATAGAATGGCAAACAACAAAACCTCAGCCAAAGAAATCATAAAAATAATTGTTCCACTCGAAACCGCCTTCGCGAAAAAAAAAAAAAGCTGTCTCGCTCCAAACGAAAGGAGGAAAAAGGTTGAGAAACTCCCGTACTAGGTTACTGGCTTCGAAAAACACCAGGACATTCATTCCTTCTTGTGGCGTCACTCCTTCTGGCAACTGGCATTGTAGGTCTGTCGTGTCACCGTCAGTTGCAGCTCGGCGAATGACGTCTGCAGTAGTGAGTGACAGCTGAATCAACAACCAGCAGCAGCGAAACCAAAACTGTCGCTCGGCTGTTGCGTCTTTGGCCGCCAACCCCGGGGATGGAAGGAAAAAAAAAAGAAAAAAAAGGGTGAAGGCTCGCAAGGTCAGATGGCTCCTGCGTAGTTTCCAGAGAGAGAGCATTGCCTTAACGGTACCCGTACCGAGTGGTGAGTGCTCTCGACCAAGGGCAACAAGCGGCGGCTTTTCGAGTGTGTGTTTTATTTGCAGAGATGATATTTGCGCGGGGAACTGCTATGGCAGAAATTAAAAATAGGCTCTCCGAAGAATTCTGTTCTGGGAATCTTAGGTTGACAGGACGGAAAAATTTTGTCTCGGGTAATAAAAGCCAATTGGCGTCCGTCGCCTTCTGCGAAGGTGGTCTGGTCTGTCTTTTATAGATTGTGGAGGGGGAAAATGTAATGGGGTTTTAATTCGAATAATTTTTTTGTGGAACTTGGGTGGTTGAAATTTTAAAAGTGTTCTTCGGGGAAAGTTAGTTGTAATATTTTGCTTAAAGTACGACATCCCTCTTTAATCGTTTTCTGGAATATATCATGCATAATTTGAGTACATAGATTTAGAATTTTGTAATTATTTTTTAACATGATTATTAAATGATCGTTGTTACTTTATTTAAGACAGCATTTTTTTCTAGCAGGAGTTATTATTGAATTCTAAAATACTAAATCTTAAATCTAAGAAACACTCTTTATTTTTGCGTGAATTAATCTGAATATGAACATTATGTTAAATGTCTCTTAAGATATTCTATTTTTTTCTGGGAATGGTAGGTTAACAGGACGGAAAATTATGTCTCGGGTAATAAAAACCAATTGCGTTCGTTGCCTTCAGCAAAAGTTAATTGTTATATTTTGCTTAAAAGAAATTAAAAATAGCAGAAAAAATTAAAAGTATGACAGAAATGTTTATTATTATTGAAATTTTTATGGCAGAAATTAAAAATAGGTTCTCGAATGAATTCTGTTCTGGGAATCTTAGATTGACAGGACGGAAAAAATTTTGTCTCGGGTAATAAAAGCCAATTTGCGTCCGTCGCCTTCTGCGAAGGTGATCTGGATTGCAGAGGGGGAAAATGTAATGTGGTTTTAATTCGAATAATTTTATTTTGGAGAACGGGAGTGGTTGAAATTTTAAAAATGTTCTTCGGAGAAGGTTAACTGTAACATTTTGCGTAAAGTAGATCACCCCTCTTGAATCGTTTACTGGAAATAATTTTGAGCGAAAAGAATCTTAATGCTTTTTTATTCGATTTATTTAAAAATTAATTTCAGGCGAAAAATCGGTTTTGATCTAACATATTAGAGAAACGGCAAAAAATTTCTAAAAAATAGAATATGTCTATTTTTATTTTAATTTCTTTTTAAGTATATGGAAAATCCCCATAAAGTACGTGATGACAGCTTTCGGAACCATCTTATTCAAGATATATATATACACACATAAATATTGCATAAGACATACTATATATATAATTGAGCATGTATATCATGTATGATTTGACATAGTTATAGAATTTTGTAATTATTTTTTACATGGCTATTAAATAATCGCTGTTACTTTATGTAATAACCATGTAAAAATTTAATTTAATAACCATTTTTTTCTAGTAAGAGTTATTATTGAATTATTTTTTCTTTAAAAACGAAAAACTGAAATATTTTTTTTGCAATTAATATGAATCTGAACAATATGTGCTGAATTAAATGTCTCTTAAAATACTGTATCTATTCTTTTCTGGAAATGGTGGGTTGACAGGACGGAAAATTTTTGTCTCGGGTAATAAAAGCCAATTGGCGTCCGTCGCCTTCTGCGAAGGTGGTTTGGGTTGTAGAGGGGGAAAATGTAATGTGGTTTTAATTCGAATAATTTTATTTTTGTAGAACGTGGGTGGTTGAAATTTTAAAAGTGTTCTTAGGAGAAAGTGAACTGTAATATTTTGCTTAATGTACGACACCCCTCTTTAATTTTTTTCTGGAATTAATTTAGGGAAAATTAAAATAAATTAAAAAAGTATTAATATTTATGAGAAATTAAATACAGGCGTCAAAAGCGGTTTTGATATAACGTATTAAAAAAACGGAAAAAAAAAAAAAATTTCTAAAATAGAATATGCCTATTTTTATTTTTTAAATTTAGAAATTAATTTCTAATTTTAATTAGAATTTTAAGGAATTATAAATAGCAGAAATTTTAGAAATTAAAAGAATGGCAGAAATTTGGATTATTATTGAAATTTTTATGGCAGAAATTAAAAATAGGCTCTCAAAGAATTCTGTTCTGGGAATCTTAGGTTGACAGGACGGAAAAATTTTGACTCGTGTAATAAAAAGCTAATTGGCGTCCGTCGCCTTCTGTGAAGATCGTCTGGATAGTAGAGGGAAAATGTAATGTGGTTTAATTCGAATAATTTTTTTTTAACATGGGTGGGGGGGGGGTTGATATTTTAAAGTGTTCTTCGGAAAAAGTTATCTGTAATATTTTACTTAAAGGAAGAAATTATAAATGGCGGAAATTTTTATCATTATCAAAATTTTTATAACAGAAATTAATATAGTCTTCATAGTATTATTATAGCAAAATCCTTTGCTGGGAATGGTAGGTTGACAGGACGGAAAATTTTGTTACGAGTAATAAAAGTCAATTACCGTCGCCTTCTGCGAAGGTGGTCTGGATTGTAGAGGGTAAAAATGTAATGTGGTTTTAATTCGAATAACTTTTGGTAGAACGTGGGTGGTAGAAATTTTAAAATGTTCTTCGGAGAAGGTTGATTGTAATATTTTGCTTAAAGTACGACACACCTCTTCAATCGTTTTCTGGTATCAATTTTGTGGGAAAAGATATTTATATTTTTTTATTTAATTTATTGAAAAATTAAATACAGGTATATAAAAAGGATTCATATAATATATTAAAGAAACGGTAAAAAATAAAAAAAAACATACCTATTTTTATTAGACTTATGGAAAATCCCCATATAGCAAAGTATGTGATGACAGCTCTCTGAACCATCAGATAGCTTTCGGTTTTCTCATTTGTGTGTGTATACCATAATTTCAGTACATATTTTTATATGATTATTAAATAATCGTTGTTATCCTATTTAGTAATACTGTAGTTTAATGTATTGTACAAAAATAATGTATATAATGCATTATAAATAATGTAGTTTAGGGCATTGTATTGGCTAGTGTATAACATAATAGTGGTATTTAATGTATTATATAAGCTAATATTGTGAGTAAAGTCTGAGCTTTAAACTGGGGAATTTTGACTATTAATATGTGTTTTCAAAAAACTCATATAAAGATTTCTTGTACAATTTTTAATATAAAAATATTATACTTCAGAATTTATTCTAATTAACTAACTCAACGCACTACAGCCCCATGGTGGGCCAAGGCCGTCTGCTTATTGACAGATTCCGAAATATGATACGTTTCTTTTTACGGGGTAGGGCTGTCAACCCAATGCTCTACAGTCCTATTAGACCGGGACCTACGGTTTTAAATGGATTCTGAACCACTACAAACATCCGTGGCACCATCGAGACTTGAATCCGTAACCTGTGGCGCGGGGCGCCAGATAATATTTTAATAGCAATTGTAGCTGTCTGATGGCCAATTGGCTGGTCCCGGCCGTTGGTTCCACGGGCTTCAGGTTCGAGTCCTGGAGGTGGCATGGATATTTGTTAGTGGTTCGAATCCACGGTAAACTGAAGGTCATGGCCTAATTAACCTAAAATGTGCTCAAATGACCGTAGAGAGACAAAAATAAACAATAGCAAATGTAAATAAGAGATAAAAATTTTAAGGAATAAGTAGGGGGAAAAACCTTAAAAAAAATGACATATTTATTTTTGTAATTCAGTGTTTCTTCATAAGCAATGAGAAGTATATATGTTAATGTAAATTCGGTTGTAATTTTTTTTTCTAATGCAGTTGGCAAACACTTAGACAGTTATCTTTATACCATAAGCAAGGGCTGCACCGATGTTACTCACTTAGCACTATTCCAGGAGGTGCGCGTAGTTTGAAGATAAGCTACGGACGCGAATAACACTATCCCCACAACACTCTACGATCCTATTAGACCGGGAGCCTACGGTTTTAAGCGGATTGCAAACCACTCGGACATCAGTCCCACTTGTAATTCAGTGTTTTTCGTAAATAATGAGAAGTATATATGTTACTTGAATTTGGTTCTAAAATAAAATCATGAAGAAAATTAAGAGTATATTAACTAAAAACATTGCATTTGAAACGCATTATTTTATTGCATTTTGAAACGGACATCTTTTTTAATTTTTTTTTTTTTTACACTATCTTCATTTAATTGGATTTTATCACCAAGCGGAATGTCTCTTCATAATCATAAATCTGAGTCATTTAAATAAATGAGGATTTTTTACTCAAAATTAACAAAAATTAAAAATTAATTACCAGAGATAGTGATGAAAATTATTCACGATTCTAAAAGAATTGATAAAGAAATTTAAAATAAAAAAACGCCATTCTTTTAAAACCAACTCTTTAAAACCAATAAGTGAAGTTATCCTTTCATGCAAATATGGAATGTTCCATTTTTATTTCTACCTCCAATTATGATATTAAAAAAAGGGGGAAGGGAAGGAAGGAATGGCTAATGTCCTGTGCATGCGGCAGATGTCTATAACCTCGCTCTTCGAAAAGTCTTAGGAAAGCCTGCGGCCTTTGGTACCACAGGATGTAGGTTCGAATCCTGGCTGTGGCATGGATGTTTGTGAGTGGCTCTGAATCCACGTTAAACCGTAGGTCCTGGTCTAATTAGCCTAAAGTGTGCTTAAAATGACCGTAGAGTCAAAATAAACAATAAACAAATGTAAATAAGTGATAAAAGTTTTAAGGAATAAGACAAAAATAAAAAGAAAAGTTTGAAAAAATAAATATTTATTTTTGTAATTCAGTGTTTTTTAATAAACAATGCGAAGTATAAATGTTACGTGAATACGGTTTTAAAATAAAAATCATGGAAAAAAACAATTGGAGTAAAATAAAATCATGGAATGGAAAATTTGGAGTATATTAACTAAAAATTAATTAAAAATGCATTGCATTTGAAGCGCATTATTTAATAGCATCTTTTTTAATACACGAACTTCGTTTAATTGGATTTTATCATCAAAAGTAATATCTGCTTGATTCTACATTTCATAATCATAAATCTGAGTCATTTAAATAAATAAAGATTTTTTACTCAACAATTAACAGAAATAAAATTAATTATGAGAGATGGTGATAAAAAATTCTATATGAATTGATAAAGAAACTTAAATAAAAAACGCCATTCCTTAAAACCAACTCATTCATTACTTATTGAATTGGAAATTCTTATCCGAGGAAAGTTATCCTTTCTTGCAAATATGGACTGTTCCATTTTTATTTATACCTCCAATTATGATATTAAAAAAAGGGGAGGGGAAGAGAGGAGTGGTTAATGTCCTATGCATGCGGCAGATGTCTGTAACCTGGCTCTTCGAAAAGTCATAGGAGTCACCTTTTACCCGAGGTTTAAGCTACTGGTGATTTTTTTTTTTTTTTTTTTTCATTTGAATTTTATTTATTTTCCTTTCGTTCTTCAACCTTTCATTTGTGTTATTTCTTTCTGAAAACGGTTCATTTATTTCGAAAGAGAATAGAAGACATTTTTCTTTTTCTTTCTTCAGATTTGAAATTTTCTTTTCCTGTTCCTTAAACTTAAAAGTTGAAAAGTTCATCGAACGAGCCGTAATTGAAGTTCAGCGTGGAAGTAATTTTTAATTAAGAGATATACTGGAAATAAATTTTTGGAAGACGTCATGATCGAGTTAATTGATAAAAAAATTTTTTTTCAAAAGAAATTTAATTCAATAAAAATTTAGTTAGAAATATTATGTTGTTAAAGTTTTAAGCCATACTATTTTTTATAATTGATATCCCATTTAACGAGATGTTATTAAAAAGTCTGTTAACTTTTCACATTAATTAATAAAAAACTATTTCAATTCTTTTAAATAATAATAATAATAATTCGGGGCTTGATGAGACTAGCAATCTGGCGCTCGGGCCACGGGTTTCGGGTGCAAGTCTCAGCGGTGCCATGGATGTTTGTAGCGGTTCAGAATCCCCTTTTTAAACCGCTGGTTTAGGCCTAATATGATTGTTGAGTGTAGGGATGACAGCCCTACCCCATAAATAAGAACACATCTGCTTAGGAAGCGGCCTGATGGCCAATTGACTAGCGCTTTGGTTTTCGTACCATAGGCTTCAGGTTCGAATCCTGGCGGTGGAATGGATGTTTGTTAATGGTTCGGAATCCACGTTAAACTGTACGTCCAGGTCTAATTAGCCTAAAGTGTGCACAAAGGGACGGTACAGCGACAAAACAACCAAACTTGTTTAGGAATCTGTCCACTATGGGCTGTAGTGCCAGGCAGCTAGATAATAATATTTCCGTATATTAAATATTGTCAATTGTCAATTAAATTTTCCTTGACAAATACATGAAATTTTTCTGTTTTTTCTTTTAAATTAAGTTATTAAATATGTTGTCACAACCATTCTGAAGGAACACGAGGATCATTTGTTATCTCATCGCATCTTTTCTCGGCATAGACATGGGAAATTTCGGTTCCGATTCGTTTCTCAACTTCAGTTTGAAAATTCAAGCTACTATTAGCCAGATCCGATGAAATATTGCAAAGTAACTACAACACTACCTGGCACTACAATCCATGATGGACCATGGCTGTCTGATTACTGGCAGATTCCGAAACAGGAGATGCTTTCTTTTTTTACGGAGTAGGATTGCCAGCCTAACGATCTACAATTATATTAGACCGGGACGTCATGGTTTAAAGTGGATTTCGAACCATCCATGGCAAACATCCATGGACTCGAACCCGCATCTTTTGGTGCCAATCCCGAGAGCCAAATCGCTAGTGACTCGGTCATCAAGCACCCACAATAATGAAACAATTTATTAAAATTAATTATTTATTTCATTTTAAGATTATGAAATCACCTCAAATTTAAACAATCACGATTACCCTTAAATTTCGGATATTCGATAATTTACCGCAATTCCCATGCTTTGTATCTATATTCACACTGATTTTCTTTTATACTTTACATACAAATTACGCGACAACTATAAATGCAAAGCACGTATTCCATATAATGCAAAGCTATGGGATAATGAGAAAATGCAAAATATTAACCCCAAAAAGCTCCACCTAATTTTAAAATTCTGATTAGATGTCGTCGGCGCACCCATCTTGACTGCGAGACAATGCGCGTATTATTGTTGATATCTCTTAAGAAGTCATAATGCCGGTAACAGCGCCATATTTCCGGTAGATTATGATAATCGCATGCATTCATACGCAGGTAATTATTGCTCCCTGATTTCCTGCTTTTATTTAAATTGCATCGCTGAAGAAGTTGAGGATTCATTCACCTCTCTAAAACCACAATAAGATTATGGTTTCATTATCGCTTGATTATGTGTTACATCATCATATAATCAGATTCAATTTGCTTATGTAAAGTAATGTACTTAATCCTAATTAAAAGTAGTTTAAAAAAAAAAAATCAGACATTCAAAGTATTAAAAAAAATATAAAGGAGAGATGCCAGAAAAATACAGAAGAATTTAGATTCCGATTACTTTTAAAAAATTCAATTTTGTGAGAGATTTCCTAAGTTTTTGTTAAGAGGAAAATTACTTTCGTTTTCTGTTATGCACAAAAATTCATTGTCAAAAAAAAAAAAAAAAAAAAAAAAAAGTTTGAAATTATTCTTTAAAACGGTGATGAGATAAAATAATTTTCAGATTCCTTACCTAAAAGACTTGTAGTCAGATCCTTTAGAGGTTAACTGCAAATGTAGTCTGCTTTCTGAGAGGTCTGCTTACGTTAGACATTATTAAATGATGATTTCTAACTTTGTTAAAATCGTATTTTAGTCCCCCATAGCGAAGAATTGAAAATGGAGACTTCCAGACGGCAAAAGTACGCCAAATCAACAACTGATCTGGTGAATTCTAATTAAAACAAATATCAGTTGCAATTACAGATAAAATATCACAACTCGAGAAAAGAACAGAAATTCGAGCAAATTTAACCAGTTTGTTTTTGTTTTGATATTAAATTTGATCTTCAAACTACAATGATAGTGTTTCATAAAAAAGGCAATTAAGAAGTATTAATAAATAACGCTCTGGGCGTTGGTACCACAGGTTCAGGTTTGAATCGTGGCGGTGACATGGATGTTAGTGGTTCGGAATCCACGGAATTAGCTAAAGTGTGCACAAATGAACGTTAGACAAACCAAACTTCTGAATTCAAGGTTTGATTTGGTTTGTCGCTCTACGATCATTTTGTACACACTAATTTGGGCTAATTAGATCGGGACCTACAGCTTAACGTGGGTTCCGAACCACTAACAAACATCAATGTCACTGCCAACATCAATGTTGGAGATTTGGTTAGGATTTGCCGTTCTGTAGTCATTTTGTGCACACTTTGGGCTAATTAGACCGGGATCTACAGCTTAACGTGTACTCCGAACCACTAACAATCATCCATGTCAACGCCAGGATTCGAATCTGAAGCCTGTGAATTCAGAAGTTGAAAGAAGAAATCTGCTCCAGCCCAGCATAAAAAAATAAAACCCCAAATAACTTAAATAAATAATTCTGATTAGATATTTGTAGTTCCTCTAATATTTTAATGATACAAATTTAAATCCTACCTTTCTATCTTTTTTATGATAACGATTCAAATTTCGTTTACCATAATTTAATATTAACCTATCAAAACTATGTTAGAACTTCATCAATTAGCCTAACTAATTTTTGTCTGCATTGAATTCTATTAGCCAACCTTACTAATACGATGACGTGTGCAGGCTTCCAAATACTACATATTAATAAAGCAGTTTTGGTTATACGGACATTGGGCATAATGAAGATTCACCCCTCAGGCACTGGTCATTCGCAAGGAACCCCTCCAACTTGGGGGCGAAAATTGATTAAAATGAGCGAAACCCCAACGAAACTGGGTGTGGTTACCTGAGGCTAAGAGCATCCCATTTCCTTCATGGTAAGGGCACATGGATTCGACGTTTAACACGAATCGTAACCGTTTAAAGAGGAGAAACGTCTCTCAATTTAATGTTGCTTCCACTTAATCGATCAGGCAATGCAGATCTTCCATGGAAATGGACAGTCATTCGTCAACATGTAATGCCAGAACAAACAGTCCATTGCATTTGACCCCGGGCAGCATATCGACAGTTTACTGGTCAGTATGCATGATTCATAACAAATCCCGCTTTCAGCAGTTTAGAGTCAGTACATGAGCACATGCAAGGCATACAATTATTATGTCAACCTCTCATTAAAAGATGTGTTGTGATAGATTTGTGATGAGCATGCTAGAATCATCTCCACTCTGCAAGCAGTTCGTTGCATACATGTGGGAACTCCTTCTCCAACATTGAAGATGTGACATCTCGGCCTATAATAGGCCTATAACGGCTTCAAGAAAAGGCCACTTTTAGGTTCATGGGAACATTTTAATTTTTATTTACAAGCACTATATACAGGGTGATTATAATTAAAGTCCCACTTTCAAAATGCTGTAAAAAAATATTCGTCGCAATGAATTCAAATTTGAACTGAAGATACTTGGTAGAACGGAGAAACGGTACGGCATCAAAAATATTCCAAGGTGTATTAATAGATGGCACTGTAAGCGGCATAAAGAAAGTGAATTCGGCTGCCAGTGATATTTTTGAATCAAAATACAACGTATTTGGCATGAGTTGCACATTAAACCAGCTGTAGTGTTCAATGGGCTTGATTGTTTCGGATTTTTGAAAGGGAAAAATGACTTCCAAAGTCATTCAACAGTTGTGACACTGTGAGTGGAAAGCCCATACACCACGGCAAGGTCATACCAAATTGGATGGGAAAAATCGGTGAAACCTGTTTGGAACTTTTTGATACCATACCGTTTCCCCTTCTTCAAGTATCTTCAGTTCAAATTTGAACTCATTGTGACGAATGGATCTTTTTTTTTTTCATCATTTTGAAAGTGGGACTTTAATTATAACCATCCTGTATATATACAAATAATGAACTGTGGATTATTAAACAAAGATATGAAAAAAATAAAAATAAAATTTGATAAAGTGCACGATTAAATCAAAAGTACAGTTCACTCCAAGGGCGGAGTGTCTACGTCAAATCTAATTGCCTGGTCTGCGGCAGACCTTAGTTATCACACGGCGTAATACACAAGACCGCAAGGGGTTCACTTTGAAATACAGGCGGAATCTCCGACCTATTTAGTCATTTCAGAGAAAAAAAAAAAAAAAACTACACTTCTGGTCAGCTCGTCGCAGAACTCCCCGTCTTCTTCACCCAAAACCTCACTTTTAAGACTATCCGTCAAGAAGGGGTCAGATTCCCTCACTTTTTCATTAGAGTAGACATTTCTCAGCTCGTGGTCTATCACCAATCACGATGAAACAGTTCACGCTATAGTTCTTATTCAATCTATAGTTTATTCGTCCTGTGAAGGTCGCATAGACATTCGCTAATTTTATGAGTCTCATTATTCATGATACCGAATATCTGCTGTCAGATTTGAGCGACAGGTTGTTCTCGTTAGTAGAAAACACTAATTTCATGTAGTATAATTACCCACAATACTACATGTCTGTTGTCGAATTCGAGTGATGAGTTATTATATACTTAAATTAATGTATGTTATTATATAACATACATTCCTCTCACCAGCGAATGAAATGCCTAAACTCTTCACGTGAGAAAAAAATGCTACAGAGGTAATTCGAATACGGCCAATTTTGAATATTAAGGGAAACCTCCAAAATTATGCACCCTATTGAATTCCAGTCTATTGATGGTCACTTTGTTAGCCCTAGTTTTAACCCCTAATTATGTACAGATGAGAGAATCATAACCACGGGAAATGCTTTTACAATTAGCAGAAATTGTCGCAGCTGTATAACAAGTTAATATTATCTCAACGATTCAATTGTGTTATTGCAGCAAACGGAAGAAACCCGTAAAGCGTTTCCATTAAAAGAAACCTTAGATTTTAAAAATGCTTCCATTCTAATTAAAAATTGCATAAATGCATGTAAATGAATGGAGTTTCATATAAATTATCATTAAAATAAATTGCCTTTTTTTTTTTAATTGCTCACAGACACTTGTAGTCACTTGAAATTAATTAAAGATGTTATAGCATTAAGTCTAAATTGAAGATATATTTCATATCCTGTTAACATTAGTTTAAAAAAAAAAAAAAAAAAAACATGTCCGACAAATGTTTTACAAAAATCCAAGGTTAGAAACCAGCGTCTGTCTATTGCCTACACAACAGAAGGCAAAAAAAGACAGACACTTCAAAACGTTGCGGTTTTTAAGTACTTGTTTCTTCGCCAAAAATAAATACCACTTGTTTAGCCCGACTTAAAATATACTTAATTCATTTTAATACTTGATACTATTCTTATATGAATAGAAATTCACTAGTTATTTCTGTGCATCTATTTGCGTATTTCGCAGATTAATTGATTACATTACATCAGATGTATTAAATCGACAATCACATATTCTAACTTTGTGAACCTTTTGCACACCTTTTTGCGCTTTCAATGAGGAACCTATAGTAGATCTATAATATATCACCTCGAGAGGAAATATACACTGAAGTGACAAAAAGTCATGGGATACCTCTTAATATCGTGTTGGCCCTCCTTTCGCCCGGCGAAGTGCAGCAACTCGACGTGGCATGGACTCAACAAGTCGTTGGAAGTCTTCTGCAGGAATATTGAGCCATGCTGTCTCGATAGACGTCCATAATTGTGAAAGCGTTGATGGTGCAAGATTTTGGGCATGAACAGACCTCTCGATGATGTCCCATAAATGCTCGATGGGATTCATGTCAGGCGATCTAGGTGGCCAGATCATTCGTTGGAATTGTCCAGAATGTTCTTCAAACCAATCGCGAACAGTTGTGACCCGGTGACATGGCGCATTGTCATCCATAAAAATCCCATCGTTGTTTGGGTACATGAAGTCCATGAATGGCTGCAAATGATCTCCAAGTAGCTGAACATAAGCATTTCCAGTCAATGTTCGGTCCAGTCGCACCAGAGGACCAAGTCCATGCCATGAAAAAACAGCCCACACCATTACGGAGTCACCACCAGCTTGAACAGTGCCTTGCTGACTGTTTGGGTCCATGGCTTCGTGGGGTCTGCGCCACACTCGAACCCTACCATCAGCTCTTACCAACTGAAATCGTGACTTATCGGACCAGGCCACGGTTTTCCATCTAGGGACCAACCGATATGCTCACGTGCCCACGAGAGTCGCTGCAAGCGATGTCGTTCTGTCAGTAAAGGCACTCGAGTCGGTCTTCTGCTGGAATAGCCCAAGAAAGCCAAATTTCTCCGCACAGTTCTAACAGACAAGTCCTTGTACGTCCCACATTAATTTCTGCGGTTATTTGACGCAGTGTTGCTTGTCTGTTAGAATTTACGACTCTTTGCAGACGTCGCCGGTCTCGGTCGTTAAGTGCAGGCGGTCGACCACTGCGCTGTCCATGGTGGGATATTATGCCTGAAATTTCATACTCTCGGCACACTCTTGACACAGTGGATCTGGGAATGTTGAATTCCCTAACGATTTCCGAAATGGCATGACCCATGCGTCTAGCTCCAACTAACATTCCGCGTTCAAAGTCTGTTAATTCCCGTCGTGCGGTCATCATCACGTCAAAACCTCTTCACGTGAATAACTTGAACAGAAATGAAAGCTCTGCGAAAGCACTGCACATTTATACCTGTTCTACGCGATGTTACTGCTATCTGAAAATTTGCATATTGCTATCCCATGACTTTTGTCACTTCAGTGTATTTGGAGCAACTCTACATATTAGTTGGTCTACAGACTCTCACCCGGAGAGGAAGCATATTTAGCGCACCCTGCGTGCAGCCGAGTTCCAGATTTTCGGCTCAGAAGTGAAATCTTTCTACGAATCTATGATTATCTGTCTTTAAATGTGTTAAATATTGTTATGTGTGGTGTTTGTGCGTGTGTAAATAATGCAAAGGAGTTCCCAAACCTTTGTCTCAAGTATCTAAACTCAAGCCAAACCTCTTTACAATCTGGTTTCATAACCAGCACACTACAATGTGTCACCCGCACATGGGGGGACTAAATCTAATGCTACTTTATATAAACACCACTACGAATATTAGTTTGATTTCATTAGGTATGTGTATTGAAAATAATTTTTTTTTTTTTTTTTCCCCCAAATTCTTAGTAAAAAAAAAATTTTTTTGTTTTTTTTTTGCCAGATAATAAATTTTATATATATATAAATATATAATTTTTATAATATATATAATATTTATATATATATATATAATATAATAATTTAAATTTTTTTGTGCAATTATATATATATATATATATATATTTTTTTTTTTTTTAATTTTCGGTTACTTTATTTTGGAAGTAAACAAACATTAAATGGAACCAGCTAAACATCTGCATGAAATTTAAAAATAAATAAATAAATTGTTTGTCTCTCGATTAAAATAACAACTAAAACTTATTGACATTATCCATATCAGTATTTTGTCGTCCGTTGTTTTCGTTCTTGACAGTAAACAGGAAGTTGCGTCATCCTAAAAATCGTTTGGGAAAAATTAAATGTCAATAATTCTCGTCCGATCCAAACAATGTTCTTGAAGTAAATGGGTATGTTATCATTACATGTTTGTAATCGAACCCTTCGTCTTCACAATTGCAGATGCATGAACTTTTTATCTGTAAAACAATAACATATTTCTTTTTCCTCCAATGTTGTTTGTGCATACATCAACGAACCCGAAGCTATTTTTAAACCTCGTCATCTTCCTTGTTGTAATGAGCCATTTTATGTCGTTCAACCCCGTGCAATTTTTTGATAATGAAGCACTTAATGCCATTCGTTTCCGCTGTGCATCATCATTTCTTTATTGGATGCTCTTCATCATCATTATCTTCCAATTCATCGCAACAATTTTTTTTTTTTCCAAGAATCGATGTAAATAGTCAGAACGGTGACTGTTATCACTAATTGTAAGAAAAAAAATGAAAGATATTTTTTTGAGAAAAAAAATTATTATAATAATTTAAAAGAAATAATCGGGATAAAAAAGTATTATCACTATGAAATAACTAGTAACGTCACTCAGTTGATGGAAAAAATTTTTAAAATGATAATTTAGACTATTTTTCTATTATTACAATATATATTTTTATTATATTGTATTTTTCTATTATTTAGTCATTATATTTTTCTATTATTTTTAAGATATAAAAACCCAATATTCTTTTTTCCGAGAATCGATGTAAATAGCTGTACAATGACTATTATCACTAATTGTAAGAAAAAAATGAAAGATATTTAAAAAAAAAATTATCGTAATAATTTAAAAGAAATAACCGGAATAAAAATTATTATCATTGTAAAATAACTATTAAGAGTTTAGTAAAACTAAAATATGAAATAATCGGAATTAAGTAAAACCTCACTCAGTCAATGGAAAAAACATTTGAACTAATAATTTATAAAAATTATTATTTTTCTATTATTACAATTTAAAATTTAAAAAAAAAAAAACAATATTCTTTTTTTCAAGAATTGATGTCAGTACGGTGACTATTATTACTAATTGTAAAAAAATGAAAGATATTTAAAAAAGTATATATATTATAATAATTTAAAGGAAATAATGGGAATAAAAAGAATTATATGAAATATCTATTAAAAGTTTAGTAAAACTAAAATATAAATAATCGGAATTAAGTAGAATCTCAGTCGCTCAATGAAAAAAAAAAAAAACATTTGAAATAATAATTTTGATATATCTTATTACAATTTAAGAATTAAAAAAAAAAAAAAAAAATATTCTTTCCTAGAATATACAAATAGTAGTAAAGTAACCATCATTACTAATTGCCAGAATAAAATAAGAATAGTTTATCTTTTAAGTTAATTATACTAATTTAGTAGAAGTAACTCACAAAAAAATGAGTAAGTAAAATAACTATAGTTTTAGTTTGACTCACATCTGAAATAATTGAAATTTAATGTCTTTTTAACGATGCTAATATTGGTGAATTAATTATTATGTGCATTAAAATATATACTTCAAAGTTTCAATAATAATAGTAATGTGAACTACCATTACTAATTGTTAAAAAGTTCAATAATATAAATTTAAAAAAAGCCAGCTGTTTGCATATAAATAAGTATGGTTTTAAAAGAGTAAGATAAATATAAATACATACAGCTGCTTTATCATGTACCGATCATATATACAGCTGTTATACTATCTTAATAATATACAGCTGTTTGCATACAGATAAGTATGTTTTTTCAAGATTGACGGGATTAATTTAAATTTGAATTAACTGATTTTGAGTAGAGCCATAATGAACGATGAACCAACAATCGGATCAACTGAACTATTCTCACAATTTTTGTATTATGAAAGATTATGTGTTCTATTATTATAATGAAATCAAAAATTATATATGACTTATCCGAGATTGCTGTTGTCGATAATTTATATAAATAGTATTATTCATTTTAGTATTATTCATGAGAAAAAGTAGAGATCCTTTTTTTTTTTTTTAAACATAATATTGAAATATCATAAAAACGAATTAAAAAGTTATAAAATCAATTAATTAACTATAAATGAGTATATCATAATGAACGAGTAAACAGTTCGTAACTAATTCATAATGAACGTATTCGTTACTAATTCATAATGAGCGTATTCGTTACAAATTTGTAACTAATCATAATGAATGAATCCATAACTAATTTATAATGAACGCAACTGATTCGTAATGAACGAATTTGTAACTAATTTATAATGAACGAATTTGTAACTAATTTATAAATGAATTCGTAACTAATTCATGAATGAATTCGTAATATAATTCATAATAAAAATTCGTTACTAATTCATAATGAATGAATTTGTAATTTATGAACGAATTCATAACTAATTTATAATAAACGAATGCTTAATGAACGAATTAACCAGCTATAAAACAATTATTACAATTTAAATTTTTAAAAATTTGCAATTATTGAAATTAAATATATATCGAATGAATTAAAAAATTTGATAAGATAATACAGCTATTTTTGTTTGAATATTATGATTTGAAAAATAGTTCCTCTTTTGAAAACTAATGATCCAAGGTCAATCAACATAATTTCCCTTAATTTAATGTCAATAATAATTCTATTATCACTTATATTTATTATAAAAAGGAGATTTTCTAAATCAAATATGGCATTTTATAACAAATAAATAGTTTCCAAGTGAATTTAAAATAACAAAAAATAAAAATGAAATATTTTATATGTTTTTTTGTTGTCAAATTGTCTAAGCAACAACACTATTAAGTCATTCGTTCACTAGAATGAAAACTTTACACAAAAACAAACTTTGAAAGTGCTTAGATTTGGCTGGTTATGGATAATCAATGGAATTTGGATCTTTTGGCTAACTTGAAAATTTCATTTTTCTTGGAGGAGTAATTGGATAAATCAGCTATTGGCGAGCATAAATTTCAAAGTCATGTCAAGTCAAGTTAAGTAACAACAAATTTGTATTAATTAATATTTAAAATTGGGCCTGAATGGCCGAGTGGCTGGCGCTCTGGCGCACGGTACCACAGGTTTCGGGTTTGAGTCCCGGCGGTGCCATGGATGTGTGTAGTGGTTCGGAATCCACTTTAAACCGTAGGTCCTGGCCCTAATAGGATTATAGAGAGTTGCGGGGGCATTGTTACTCTTCGTCCGTGGCTTATCTTCAAGTTATACGCGCCCCCTGGGTAATGCAAAGTGAGTAATGTCCGTGCAGCACTTGTCTTGCCTTAAGACGTCCATGTCTGTTTGCCAGCTGCATTGGAAAAAAAAAAAAAAAAATTTTAAATTGCCAATTAATGTGAAAAATTTGAATTCATAATATTGTTTTCTTATCTTTTACAATTATGTGCAGTATAAAATAAAAAATGGTCTTTTTTTTAAATTAACAACAAATGTAACCATTATTGCTAATTATTAAAAAAAAAAAAATTCATAATTTCTTTTGATAATCAATAATAATATTTAAAAAATAATGAACAGTAAAAAGAGTTTGAATGTGAAACAGCGGTTATAAATTTACAATAATTATTTCTTTTGATAATCAATAATATCATTTAAAAAATAATTAACAACAAAAGCTTTTGAACATGAAATAACGGTATGAAAATTAAGATTAGATTAATTATTTCTTTTGATAATCAATAATAATTTTAAAAAAATAATTATAACAAAAGAGTTTGAACGTGAAATAATGGTTATAAATTTAGAATAATTATTTCTTTTGATTATTAATAATAATATTTAAAAATAATTAACAAAAGAGTTTGAACATGAAATAATGGTTATAAATTTAGAATAATTATTTCTTTTGATAATCAATATTAATATTTAAAAAATGATTACAACAAAAGAGTTTAAACGTGATGCAACGGTTATAAATTTAGATTAATTATTTTTTGATAATCAATAATAATATTTAAAAAATAATTAGCAACAAAAAAAGAGTTATAAATTTAGATTAATTATTTCTTTTGATAGTCAATATTAAATTTAAAAAAAGATTAGAGTTTTAACGTGATGCAACGGTTTTTTAGATGAATTACTTTTTGATAATCAATAATAACATTTAAAAAATGAGCACAAAAAGTTAAAAGGTTATAAATTTAGAAGATTTAGATTTTTTGATATTTACGTGAAATAAAGGTTATAAAATTTAGTTTCACTAAAATTTAAAATAATTAAATTGATATCGAATTTCATACAGATATTTTGAATGAAAATATCCATCTCTTACAGTCCTGTAGTATTAAGAGATAAAAATAAACACAGCCCCCTTTCCGAGAATCGATCGATAATCCGAGATTGACCTATTTCTCTTTTCTAAGAAACCCTGGAAATAGCCAACCACTACCACCCACGCTAGAAAAAAGAGCAGGGATTTTTTTTTCAAAAATAGATAAATAAAAATAATATTAAAAAAAATAAATATGCAATGAGCAAACTTAAAAGGTAACTATCATAAATTGAATTTAACTGGAATTTGAAATGATTGAATTGTTGAAAACCTGAAAAAAATTTAAATTTGCTTTGGGTTTGAATCAGCAAAATGATTCTAGACCGAAAACTACTGTGCCCGTGTGGAGGATCGGTGCATTAAATCCGCAGACCAGAAAGTCCAACCATTAGTCTTGAGGAGAAAGATGTAAAATCTCAAATACCATCCTTAGAGAGTTTTTGACAAATGCTGTGGTGAAAATGTGGGTTTGCCTTACAGTGTAGCAGACCTTCCTATGGTGTAACCCTGGGTCACGCTGAATATGCTGTATATCTGGATTCTAGTGAACGAATAACTTCAGTTAAGGGCACGAAAACAATGATATGAGAACGAATTATGAAAAATTATGAGACAAAATATGTATTTTATGACAATTATGAGTGAGACAAAAAATATATTTCATGACAATTGTGAGCCAAAATATATATTTTAGGACAATGTGTATTATGAAGTACATAATTGTGTTTATTTTATAAAACTTTATGTCGAAATAAATTATATTGTAATAATTATGTGTATTTCGAGGCTAATTATATTTTTAAATAATTATGTATATTTTATGAAAATTGTGAGCCAAAATATATATTTTATTATAATGTATAGTATGAGGTTCTTAATTGGGTGTATTTATACAAATTATGTGTATTTTGAAACAAACTATATGTTGTGAGAATTATGTGTATTTTGAGGCTAATTATATTTTGGGACAATTATATATTTTTACAAAATTTATACAAATGTGTGTGTGTGTATATGACATGTATAACTTATAATTGTTATGTGTATTCTAAGACAAAATAAGACATATGAGTATTATGAGACAAAATACGTGTTAGGAACCAAATACGAATACGTCATTTAATAACTGGAAACCAATAAATAAATATTACAATTAAATGTACCTTTATAGCTTGTACTATCCTATTTTTAATGCATAGGAGCCCACCCACACATACATTATTTTAAAAGGAGCGAAGAGTTTTCTTTGTGATGGCACGTCAGCTTTAAACACCTTGTGCGATCTCTGAAAGAAGGAGTGGCCGCGAACACGATATTCATTTATTTATCTGCATCTCCACCCAGGAAGCGCGCCATCCATTATCTTTAGGGCTCATCCTTTTAAGAAATTAACTCGCCCTGCAACAATTACAAATGCTACTAAGATAAAGTTAAATGTTGCTCAACGCTTTTACATGTCTAAACATGCCCGTGCTAATATTTCATGCAACTTCCAAATACATAATACAAAAACAACAAATAATTTTGTATCAGTTAACAATTAGCAACCTGAGAAATATTTTTTTTTTTTTCTCTGAATGTATGGTATTTTCTCGGTTTGAAGCTATCCAGTGGATAGCGATGTCTTTGCTGAGAATGGGCATCATAAATTTGTCAGCCAGAAAATTCTTCCATTCCGTTTATTTTACTAACTAGTACTGATATAAAGTTAAATAATAGATATAATAGTATAATACTTATGTTCTTTTATGAACTTACTTTAATACTATACTTTTTATACTTATACTTATATAATAGTATAATGAACTAGTTGTAATCATGCACCCTATATAGGTTTGGTTTGGTTTGGTTTGTCGCTCTACGGTCATTTTGTGTACACTTTAGGCTAATTAGACAAGGACCTTCAGTTTAACGTGGATTCCGAACCACTCACAAGCATCCATGCCACCGCCAGGATTCAAAGCTGAAGCCTGTGGTATCAAAAAGGCCAGAGTGCTAGCCAATTTGCCACCTAACCGCTTTATTTCCACGGAATGCTCTTTAACCTACAAGTAAAAAAAAAAGGAAAGGAAAAAAAAATGCTATTTTTGTAGACAGCACGTAACCGCATTAAACCGTAAATTAACCGTAACCGTAAATAAATAATTAATATTTTCATCATTCGCATTTATTGCCAGAAAGCTAATTGTGAATTTAGAATCTTTAGCAAACGACTGAAATGAATGTTTTTTTTTTTTTTTTTTGTTTTTTTTCAATAATAAAAATTAAATTTATATATGCGCCAGCTACGAAATATAAATAAATTTAAATAAAATGAAATCTTGAAATATTGATAAATGAATATAAATATTAATATAATCTTCATCAAAAAGAGCATAATCAAAAAAGGGCATAATGAATTTAATGCTCTTTTTTGCTCTTACTTCATGTTAACCAATCTCCACTTTTTCTGTATCAGTAGTTTTATGCATGTAATTTTTCAAAATTTATTTATCGCTTAAAAAAAAAGGTAAATATTTTATGTTATATAGCACGATATAGCTCTGGAAAATGTAATAAGAATAAAGACTGACTTTACATACTTTTTTTAATTAATTCGTTATTTATACTACGTTATAAATCTTTTCCAAAAAGCAATTTATGTTTCGACGAAGTACACGTTTAATCTAGAAACAGCATGTTAGTAAGAAATAAACTCACTTACCACCCACGTAAACATCTACATTAAACTGAAGGATTTTTTTCTTGTATTAAATCACATTATTTCCCTTTATTTGTTTACTTAATAAATAATAAGAAATCAAATTAATATCTTTCTCCTAAAGAATTACATTCTGGAACTCTAAGAGATTTATTGGAGAAAAAACTATGTAATCTTTTAAAATAATATTCAGCATCAAAAATTCTTTGAACATTTAATGAAAAACACAAAAAATATCTAAAGTAAGAATATTTCTTCTGCATACTTTATTAAAATAAGTAAAAAGGTATTATTATAAAAATATATCATTATTATAAAATATATCATTTAATTAGAAAATGAGAACAAAATTTTGCTTGGCTCTTTTAATTTAATATCTGTAGAACAATTCATATGAAGAGAAGTACAAGCATTATTCAAATCAAGATTTGGGGCCTGAATGGCCGAATGCCGAGCTCTCTGGCCCTCGGTACCACAGGTTTTGAGTTCGAGTCCCGACGGTGCCATGCATGTTTGTAAAACGTTTTGCACTGTTAAAGTGGTACGGAATCCACTTTAAACCGTGCCGGTCTCATATGATTGTAGAGCGTCACGGGCAGTGTAGAGCAGTCAGACTTCTACCTACGGGTGCTCCATCACAACAGAAGCTGCCCCCTTTCCCTTCAACCATGAATCCATACGGGTTGGTGGGTTTGGTCTAGATATCTACTAAGTGGGATAAGAAACAGCAAGTCAGGACTAACTTGATTTGTCGCTCTACGGTCATTTCTTGCACGAGATGACTAATTTGACCGGGACCTACAATTTTAAGTGGAATTTAAATTTCCAAACCACCAACAAACATCTACTATACCACCTGTCAGGATTTGAACCTGAAGCCTACAGTACCAAAAGCCAGATAGCTAGCCAATTCCGTCAGGGATCTGACAAGACTTTCAAGTTGAAGAGGTAGCTAGCGTAAAAACTTTTCTTGCTTATGATAAAAAAAAAAGAAAGAAAAAAAATTACCAAAAATATATTGTAATCATATGTTGTTTACCAGCCTATTTAATCTATTTAGCGATAAAGTACCCATTCATAATAATAAAAAAGCAGATCAAATCTCTATAAAAGTGGATCTCGTGATTTATCTCCAAAACTGATCTTAAACACGCTCGACCAGATTCAAATTTTTTCGAAATTCGATAGTTATCGTTATTGCTGAAAATATAATGACGGAACTCCTCAAAATGCTACGTGATAACATTCCCCACAACTATTACTGACCAAACTGCAACCATGACAATTATCTGATGGGTTTTCTAAAATAAGATTATTTAATTTCTTTTTATTCAGTTGAATGTTTTATAGTCAACATAAGAATAAGGATTGGAATAAAATAAAGAAATATCATTGCTTCTCAATAGAGGGATATAAAGTCGAAAAAAAAAAAAATTGGTGCAGATTTTTCTTTGATGTTATTTGTTAAAGAAGGAACATAAATAAATGTGTTAGAAAAATTACTGTAACAAAAAACACTTTTGTAATAGTGTTTTTTTTTTTTTTGGCGAAATCTAACTGTAATAGTGATTCCATAGCTGAAATCTAATTGTAATAGTAATTCGATAGCTGAAATCTAACTGTCATACTGATTCGCAGTTTCAAAAAAAAAAAAAAAAAAAGTCTTTCATTCAGAAAAAAATAAAAATAAAATCCATACTATGGCATTATTCTAATTTAATTAAGACCTGCTGGATAACGCGTTAAATTGTAAAAAACTGAGAAACATCGGTTTGCAACTCAACCTAAGCCAAACTAATAACCCAGGAAGCGATCTTGTGATAATCTTTCAAAACTGTAATGGCCAATGAGAGTATAGTATAAAAGGTCTTACTGTTCGAACTGAATAGATGCAAAGCGTTGAGTAAACTAGGATTCCTAATTTATCATGTTACTCTTACTCAACTTTTATGATTAAATCCACTACTCATATCGGTGCATCATACATATTTTCAAGGACTTAGGACCCTTTAAAGAGCTTTATGAGGCTCTATCACATCAAAACCAACAGATACCACCAATTTTTCCTTCATTACCTTTCTATGCTGCACCAAATTCAGCAAGGCATTTTATCAATGCAAGATAAAAGCTGCATAGTTTTCAGTAACAACATTTCACAGTAATTAAACTACAATTTGTGTCATATAGATCAGTATAGATTTTATCTCTTAAATCTGTTTTGACACATAAAAGTTGAGCAATATCACTGATGAAGTAAAAAAAAAATGCAGCCATAACATATCAATTTAATTAGCACTTAGAAAATGAATCATAAAATAAATTACATTAGATATTCGTTAAAATCTACGGTATGATAACTTTTTTCCCTTATTTTCTGAAGGCAATTAATTTGAATAAATATTTTGAACATGCGTCGTTCCTAATCTATTAAAAACTAAAGAGCCTAATTAATTTTTAACGAGCGAACTGCTTCAAGTCAATGCAATCACTTCTCCTTTTTACGTCCAAGAATTCTTTAAAGACTTCTTAAAGACTTCTTTAAGAAGTCTTTTCTCCGCAGTGTGAAATAATTCTCTTATTCATAAAGTAAAAATGATAATTCACTTGCATCATTAATAAAATATTCATCTTCAATATTCATTATCTTGATTCAATATCATTTATTCTCCCATTATTAGATAACTTCATGTCCAAAAAGATGAAGGCATAAATGATGTAGATGGAAATTTGACTTAAAGCATGATGGCACATTGAATGGTATGATGTCTGATGATATGGAATGATGTCTAATGGTATGGTATAATGGTACGATAAATGATATGATGTCCAGCAGTGAATTTTGATATTTTTCTATTAAAAGTCTTCCCGGAAAGACACGGATGCCTTCCTTCTCATCGTCACGGAGCCAAGTCAGCCAACGGGTGCTCCATCACAACAGAAGTTTTCCCTCATTCCATGAGACCATTCTTGACTTGGTCTAGACGTTGTTATCTACCAAGTGGGATAAGGAAGAGATAAAATTTAAAAAAAAAAAATTTGCATTTATTAAGTTATATTGTAAAAATAACTGATTTTTTCATATTTAAAAATAATTCTATCACATATATTTTAAGCACACTTAACATTTATGCTGTTTACCATCCATATCTCCTGCGAAAATAATTATCTTAATAATAATAAACTGATTACTATGCCTTTTTTAATAGATTTAAAACACAGACAATCTGATTAATTGACACTTTAATGGACAACACTTTGTTCTGACATTTATTTAATTAGACTACATTTGTGTCATATAGATTATTATAGATTTTGTCTCTTAAATGTGATTTTGGCACATAAAAGATGAACTATGACACTGATAAGTAAAACAAAATGCAGCCGTAAGATATCCATTTAATTAGCATTATTAGAAAACTATTCACGAAAAAAATTACATTAGAAAATCGATAAAATACATGGTAGCTTTTTCCCTTATTTTCTGAAAGCAATTAATTTGAATAAATATTTCGTACATGTGTCGTTCCCAATCTATTAAAAACCAAAGAACCTAATTAGTTTTAGAGAGCGAACTGCCTCGAGTCAATAGCAATCCTGCTTTTAACGTCCAAGAAGTCTTTAAGAAGTCTTTTCTATGCAGTGTGAAATAATTCTCTTATTCATAGAGTAAAAATGATAATTCACTTTTCATCATTAACAAAACATTCATCTTTAATATTCATTATCTTCATTGAGTATAATTTATTCTCACATTATTTGGTAAGTTCCTCTTCAAAAGAGATGAAAGTATAAATGATGTAGATGAAAATTAAACTTAAAGCATGATGGTACGATGAATGGTATCATGTCTGATGGTATTGTATCATGTCTGATGGTATGGTATCATGATGATCATTTCTGATGTATGGTATCATGTCTATTGGTATGGTATCATGTCTGGTGGTATCGTATGATGTCTGGTGGTACGGTATGATGTATATTGATATGATATGATGTCTGATGGTTTGGTATAATGGTTCGATAAATGGTATGATGTCCAGCAATGAATTTTGAGATTTTCTATTCCTGTGAAGAGATAAATTTTTTCAAATTCAGAAAAAATACAGGCAGCGTTTAAATTTCAAAATATTTTTTAGCGATTTCATGATTTGGAACCTAATTACTTAGTTTGAAACCTTATGCCTTTTTATCATCCATATCTCCTGCGAAATTAATTTCTCAATAATAATAAACTGATTACTATGCTTTTTTAACAGATTTAACACAGACAATTTGATACATTGACACTTTAATGGACACCACTTTATTCTGACGTTTATTTAATTAGACTACATTTGTGTCATATAGATTATTATAGATTTCGTCTCTTAAATCTGTTTTTGACGCATAAAAGATGAACATTGTCAACAATATACCAATTTAATTAGCAATATTAGAAAACTATTCAAGAAAAAAATTACTTTAGATTGATTTACTTAATTTTGACTCGATAAAATCCATGGTATGATAACTTTTTCCCCCTTATTTTCTGAAGGCAATTAATTTGAATAAATATTTCGAACATGTGTCGTTCATAATCTATTAAAATCTAAAGAACCTAATTAGTCTTAGAGAGCGAACTGCCTCAAGTCAATAGCAATCACTTCTGCTTTAACATCGAAGAAACCTTAAGAAGTCTTTTCTAAGCAGTGTGAAATAACTCCCTTATTCTTAAAGTAAAATGATAATTCACTTTCATCATTAATAAAATATTCATCTTTAGTATTCATTATCTTCATTGAATATCATTTATTCTCATATTATTAGGTAATTTCATGGAGATGAAAGCATAAATGATGTAGATGGCAATTTGACTTAAAACATGATGGTACGATGAATGATATGATGTCTGATGATATGGTATCATGTCTAATGGTGTCATGTCTAATGGTATGATGTCTAATGGTATGGTATAATGTCTAATAGTATGTATAATGGTATGATGTCTAATAGTATGGTATAATGGTATGATGTCTAATGGTATGGTATGATGTTCAGCAATGAAGTTTGAGATTTTCTATTCCTATGAAAAGATAAATTTCAGAATAAATTCAGAAAAAACTCCTGGCAGCATTTAAATTTTTCAAACTATTTTTTAACGATTACATGATTTGGAATCTAATTATCTTGCTTGAAAGAATTGAAAGAGTCGGCGATCTTCTGGTATCAGTCCTTATTAATATCCTGAAATTATTTTTTGTTTTATATCATTCAGGATTTCAGGTTCATTGCACGTATGTATAATGCATGTGTTAGAGGCTGTTGATCGAAATAATAAAATAAAAGACCGATTCGTGGCTCAGTGGCAAATCTGGTGAGCATTAGAGCGGAGGTTCAATCAACTACCAAATGTCTTTCTATGCTGTGTGAAATAACTCTCGTATTCATAAATTAAAAATGACAATTCACTTTCATCATTAATAAAACATTCATCTTCAATATTTCATTATCTTCATTGAATAGCATTTATTCTGACTTTATTAGGTAGGCTTATCTCCAAAAAGATGCAAGCATAAATGATGTAGATGGAAATTTGATTTAACAAGCAAATACTTTTAGTCAAACTACATTACTTTTATTAAAAATCAAATTTTTTCAATTATCGAGTGATATAAAAGTTCTGTCAAGCATAAATTAAAGGAATCAAATATCATCAAAGATTTTAACTGAAAAAAAGATGTAAATTTAATTACTTTTTTTTTGATTCCTATTAGTCAGAGTTTGCTTTTGAAGATTTTCAAACTTTGACAAACATCATGTCCCACACTTTAATTAGTACCAAAATAAAAAGAATTCCAGTCTTTCCTTTCCAGAATAAAAGAATAAAAGAATTTTTATATTTCGTTTAAATAATGATATTAGAGAAATAATTACTAATGTTAATCTTTTTTTAAGAGGCTTTCATTTTTGATTAAATTCTCGAACAGTCTATCCTGGTTAAAAGTTAAATTTAAAAAGATTAACATATTACAGCTGGTTCTTCTTTAGACTTTTTAATTTCGTATTTAATACTGCAGAGTAAAATATAATTTTGGGGTCTGAATGGCCAGGTGTCTAGCTCTCTGGCATTTGGTGCCACATATTTTGCATTCGAGTCACGACGGTATCATGGGTGTTTATAGTGGTTTGGAGTCCACTTTAAGCCGTAGGTAGCGGTCTCATATGATTGCAGAGCGTCACGAAGCTAAGTCAGACTTCTATCTGCGGGTGCTACCTCACAACAGAAGTTACCTCCTTTCCTTCAGTCATGAGTCCATACGGATTCGCGGTCTTGTTCTAGATGTCTACCAGTGGGTTAAGAAAAAAAATTTCGTTTTTGCTGAATACTAATCAAAATATTTTTCACTCGTTTTATGCATATATATTTTTATATACTATATATTTTGTATGTATATATATATAAATACTGAATATAGTTATAAGGAAGCCTTGACTAATATGGTATAGGACCACTTTGCCATGTAATACAGCTTGGATTCACCTGGGAATCGAATCATACAAGTGCTGAATAGTGTTTATAGGAATATTGAACCATTCTTCATGGAAATATTGTAAAAGTTCTGGTGAGATGCCGATGGAGGATATTGATTTGCTCTAAAATAGACTATAAGGTTGATAATATTGAGGTCGGAGGACTCTGTGAGCTAAGGAAATATTTCACTTCATCGTAGTGTTCATCAAAGCTCCTATTCATCCATCATCGTTGCATGAATAGGAGCATTATCATCCTGGAAAATTCCATCTCCTGCATAAAACAAAATTTGCATCATAGGATAGACCTGGTGAGCTAAAAATACTTTTCTCCAGTGATCTTTCCTTTCAGGGGCTAAAATTTGGACCAACAGAAAACCACGCCTATACCATGACAGATCCACCTCCATGCTTGACAACTGGAAGGAGAAAATCATCATCATACTCTTGTGCAGGTGTTCTCCAAACGTACACACCCATCCTGTCGGGGGAAAAGTGTGAAAGATTTGCCTGACCCTATTAACTGTCTTCCACTTATCAATCGACCAAGTTTTGTTGTAGAGGCACCAATGTAGACGACGTTTGGCATTAACAGATGTGACAAGTGACTTGGGAATTGCTGCTCTGTCGTAAATGTCCTGTTTACGAAGGTGCATCCAAACTGTAATTATTGATACTGGAGATATCAGATGCTGATTGAGCTCTGCGGTCACTTTGGATGCAACCGTTTTCTTTTTTGGCATTACAATTTGCTTTAATACCCGTCGGTCCCTTTCACTTAGCTTCTCCTTCCATCCACTCTTTTGCTTTGATGAGCTTGTCTTGCCATGCTGTGTGTACGCTATCATGACTTTAGACACCGTATCTCTAGAAACGCCTAAAAGCTGGGATGTTTCGGTCACAGTTGTTCCAGCTAGTCGGGCTCCTACAATTTCACCTCTATGAAAGTCAGAGAGGTCTGACATTTTACACTTTTGACAAAAATCCAAGACGTATACAACTTCACTAAAGCTACCTCATAATGCCATGATATATACTTTTTATATTAAAAAAAAAAAAAACTGGTAGATAAGATTACATTTTTGATGCTTACGAAGCACATTCTTAAATGTCACTTTTATTCAATTCCTTCTATTAGCTCACACTCTCGCTATATATATCTTTTTCAAATTTTCAATTGTTCATAAAATACATTTTATTCATCCACTCAAGTTCAAATAAATTCTTTTTGAACTTGTAGTGGATGACACTTGCTGTTAATGCAGTTTTTTTCAAATATTCATGGTATATATTCATATACCATGAATGCACGTTTTTTATAATATTCATGGTATCATTTATAATTTAATTAATTAATTTTAGTTTTTTTTTTTTTTACATTTAAGTTGCATATATCTACCCAATAGATGACGCCAGATAAACTTAAAAAATGAATGAAAATTATTTATAAAGGATTTTCTGCAATAGAGTGAAAAAAAAAGAAGAATTGACTTTAAAAAAAAATTGTTTTTATAGTACTTGTTTATAATGTGTTTCCAATATTTTTATTATACTTAAATACTTCTGATTAACCAAACCATTGCAAAACTTAAAATGAATTATTAAGTTGAATAAATTAAGTACGACAATATTCTATGAAAGAGTTATCTTTTAGAATATCAAACATGCTGATAGTGAATTAAAAGAGTTTTTACAAATGAACTATTATTATATCAATATTGCACTAACATTACAATTTAAATTTAACCACAGTTGAACTATGTTTATTTTAATAGAAAACATGTTTATGTTAAAATCTTACAATTTAAATTATACAATATATATTTAATACAATTCTCAGAATACTTAATGGCAAATTTATTAGAATATAATGATATGAGTGTTTTAAGCTAATTTTGAAAAAAAAAATGCACTTTTAAATTGAAAATGCCTCGATTGGACTAGCAACAAAAAAATGTTGTTTAAAGCAAACAGCGTGAGATCTTTATTTGGTAATAATCCTATTTAATCCTAATTGAGGTCAAATACAGTCAAGAACTTTTAGTATTTGACATATTTTACAGCGAAGCTGAAAAAAATAGACATGTCAAAATCGCAATTTACGGAAAATTGGAAACAACAACAAAAAAAAAAAAAAAAAAGAATGTTTCAGAATTAATTAATGAATAACAGCTTAAAAGAAAGTAGGTTTGTTTAGAATTTGACTAAAAATTTCGATTTTGATATATTATTTAAAAGCCACATTTGTGGTGAAGATGCAAAAGAACGAAAGTTTGATTTTATGATTCCTTTTGTAAACTATTACTTTGAAAATTTATTAACGCTATATATTGCCTGTTCAAGCATTGTTTTGGAAGGATAGATTAAGTGACAATTGTGGCAATGTCTCACATCAATAATATGATTGAATAGTTTAAATTTCCCGGTTGCCCGACTCGTGGTTGAGTGATAATATGCGGCGCTGGCGAGCATTAGGGATGACATTCAATCTGTTGCTGGTAGTGTTGTAGAGACTGTTTCAAAAACGAGGAGACTCTATGTCTCGATAAGTGGAAGACAGTTGCGATGTTCAGCATCTTCTTTCATTAGTCAGACTACCTGGTGGTTATTTTCCGGATTTTCTTCCATACGATACGCAAATTCAGCATCCATCCATCTCTCTCGTTTGTCGGACTACTTGGTGAGAGTTTTCTGGGGATTTCTCTGATACGGTAGGCAAATGCGAGTTAATTCCCTCTAAAATTCCTCCCGAAAGGCACAGACCTCTTTCATCAGCGACACGGAGCCAAGTCAGATTTCTGTCTATAGATGTTGCATCACAACAGAAACTAATCATGGGGTGTCCGTCCTGCGCTGCCAGACACTCAGGATTAGTCACAACAACAACAAATTTCTTGGGTTTTGTTTTTCAATATGATGTATGAATGTTGGGTTATTGTACTTAAAAGCTTTCCTGGCAGACCTAATTCCTGCACTTTATCGTTGTAGATTAGTAGCTTTCTTCATGTGAAACAAACTGAATAAAGTTGAATCTCCTACGTATCTATAGCATCACTGAGGAGTGGCCTAAAGTCAGGTGCTTTCTCTCTATATATAAGGGGTTCTTAACTAGGGCTCCAAGGATTAGAGGTCAACGAGTTTAATTCAAGATATCCGTGATTTTGGATGAGAAAAATATCATTATTTTTATTTTCATTAAACTAAATCATGCCTTTATTTTAAATCATGCGATCATTCAATAAATTGTGCAAGAATTCATGCAATAAATCATTAAAATATGAGCTGTATTTGTGATTAGCCAATAAACGTAACGTTGTTTTCAATCACTTGACAAATCTCGTGATAAAAAGCCCATAATAATCATATGGCAAGCTTTTGATTATAATAATAAAGTTTTAAAGATGCTATGCTGTAAAATGTATTTCCTTATTACCGTATGTTTCCCAATGTAAGCCGATCCATGTATGAACCAAGATTATGTATGTGTGTGTGTATATAACAGTTGGGCTGACATGTTCGTAGGCTACACATAGATGGCGTTACTAGTATTAAATCCATATGATTTTTAGTTAGCCCTAACCTTCAAAAGACACGTGTATAAATTTGACAGCAGTTGCACTATTAGTATGTGAGTTAGCAATTTATTATAGCATTAGTATTATAGCATTTTTAGTGAAGCAATTTCTGTCAGTTTGAAAAAATGGATAAAAAGGAATTTCGTGTGTTAATTAAAGCATTGCTTTTTGGCGAAAAGAAAATACTATTGAAGCCAAGGCTTGGCTTGATAAACATTATTCGGACTTTGCACCAGGAAAATCAACCGTAGAGAAGTAAGTGGTTTGCTAAATTTAAACGAGGCGAAATGAGCACCGAGGACGATGCACGCAGTGGACGCCCCAAAGAGGCAGTTAACGACAAAAACATCAAAAAAGTCCACAAAATAATTTCTGATAACCGTAAAGTGAAGTTGATTGAGATAGCTGAAACCCTAAAGATATCAAAGGAACGGGTCGGACATATCGTGAATGAATATTTGGATAAGCGAAAGCTCTGTTCAAAGTGGGTGCCGCGCAGAGCTCATAATCGACAAAAAACAACAACGAATTGATGATTCTAAGCTGTTCAAGTGTTTGGAGCTGTTCAATCGTAATAAACCCGAATTTTTGCATCGATATGTGACAATGAATGAAACATGGCTCCATCATTTCACACCGGAGACCAATCAACAGTCAGCCGAATGGACTGCACGTGATGAACACGAAAAATGCTATAACTCACATACTAATAGTGCAACAGCTGTCAAATTTATACACGTGTCTTTTGAAGGTTAGGGCTAACTAAATATCATATGGATTTAATACTAGTAGCGTCATCTATGTGTAGTCTACGAACATGTCAGCCCACCTGTTATATATATAAAATATTGACTAGCTTCCCGATATTAAATATTTTCTATTTTGATATAAGGAAATAGAGAAGAAAGTTTCGAGAAAATGCGCTTAACCTAATGACATTAAACTTAAAATTTCATCATTCGAGACGATATAAATGTCATGGCCATGGTGGCATTTTAATATCACCAATGAAAGTATTTTTAATACGGCAATAAAACCAGTTATATAAAATAAATGTTTAAGTCAATTCATACTTTTTTTTCAATCTATTGCAGAAAAGTCCTTTATATATAATTTTCATTCATTTTTTTAAGTTTATCTGGCGCCATCTATTGGTAGATATATGCAAATTATATAGATATATTATAGAATAGACTTATATAGAACGTAGATATATGCAAAAAACTAAAATTAATTAATCAAATTTAATTACTGAATTAATATTTACCTTTAAAAAAAAAACTGTATTAACATCCAGTGTCATCCACTACAAGTTCAAAAAAAAAAAAAAAAATTTATTTGAACTTGAGTGGATGAAATAAAAAGTATTTTATGAACGATTGAAAATTTGAACAAGATACACTCATGTCATAAATTCAGGCAAAGAAAGAGACAGAAGCAAAACAAATTTGACTTATTTGTAAAGTCTATTTATTAAACAAAAAGGTAAAGAACAAAAAAGATGCTATATGTTTGACATAATTAATAAAAATTGCGATTTTACTCCTGAGCAAATTTCAAGAACCTATTTACAAAAAAACAGTATAACATGGTTAGTATGATGGTTAATATGAGTATGTCTCCCGGACGATGCAATACAGGCCTTACAACGCCTAGGCATGCTGAGTATCAAGTTATCAATCTGATCTTGGGGAATATTACACCACTCATCAAGCAATGCCCTCCGAAGTTCCGGTTGACAGGTGGGAGGTTTGACGGGCTGCAATTCGTCGCCCAAGTATATCCCCACATGCTCTATTGGATTCAAGTCCGGTGAGTATGCTGGCAATCCATACGGGTGATATCCTCCAATTGAAGGCATTCGTCTACAATGTTTGCACGGTGAGGACGGGCGTTGTCATCCGTAAACAGAAATTCAGCACCCATGGCGCCCCGAAACAAACGTACATGTTGTTCCAGAATGACATCCCGATAGATGTGGCCTGTCATCGTTACACTTTGAACATGCAGGTCAGTTCTGGAACCAAGAATACCCTCCCAAACGAGCCATTCCGCACAACCGTAACGGTGTCGTTCAATGGTGTTCTCTTGGTGGTAACGGGTACCTGGCGTTCTCCATATGAAAGTCCGGCGAGAATTAGACTGCAAGCTAAACCTGGACTCGTCGGAAAACATCACACCAGACCACTGTTGCGGTGTCCACAATGCATGCTCTCTACTCCAGGTTAATCGCAGGCGGGTTGCAGTAAGTTGCAGTAAGTGGAACACATCTGACAGGCCTACGAGCATATAGACCAATGTGCCCTAAGCGTCTGTACATAGTCTGCCTTGAAACTGTCGTACCTGTAGCTGAAGAGAGCTGACAAGACAGATCTGATGCTGTGCTCCGTCTGTTTCTTTTGGCAGTAACTGCTAAATACCGGTCCTCATTCGGTGTTGTAACTCGGGGGGCGACCTGTGCTGTAACATCTACTCACATTACCATCATCTTGGAATCGTTGCCAAAGCCTGGAGATGACACTCTGGGCGATTCCATATTCCTCGGATACTTCCAGCTGGGTACGTCCACATTCCAGTCGTCCGATAATTCTACCACGTAAAAAAATCATCCAAATGCTTCCTTTGTGCCATAACTATGCGGTTAGTGCACTGAAAGGCTTTTAAAGCGCTTGTGAATAATTTTACTTCTTTGCCACCATTCCCTATATATACCCCTCTCTTACAGTCTCGTCATTGTGACGTACTATCTGCGCCATCTGGTGGTTTCCTGTAATTTGCATATTCTTCTTCAAGATATGTGTGTGATAATTCTACAGGTGAAATTTTTATTTTTTAGAGTTCAATTTCTGTGTGATTCTGAATTATCCTTAATTTATGGACATGAGTATATATATATATATATATATAGGAAGAGTGTGATCTAATAGAAGGAAGTCAAAAATATAAAATAGTTTTAAAAGCTTGGAATCAGACATCTTGAAGAAGACGACAGAAGATCTTTAATCATCAGAAGACGTTGCATGTCTTTCGTAATCGTTCATTTGGTTTTCATTCTTTATGTTAATCATTAATACAAGAAAATAATCATTTCTTATTAATAACTTCATTAAACAAATTTTAATCTAAAATAAAAAATATGATGTAACCTTTCGTCACAAATGACATTTGATATTACTTAATTTCTTGTCTTTATTTCTAAATGTTAATGGCCAATAGAAAAAAATTGCCAAATAACCAGTGGAACTCCCAAAATACAATAAGCAATGAATTTTTTCACGTTTTGCAAGTAAAATTGTTTTTCATAATTTGTTTGTTTATTTTTATCAATTTTTGTATTCACCGAGAAAAAAATTTATATTATAAACGTTATAGTTCTAAAGTTATAACAAATACAGACCCTCATACAGGAGCTCCGAAAAGCATTCGTAGACTTTAAAATTTTGTAGAAAAAGCTCTGCAATCTGCAATTAAATTCGAATATAGAGTCCAGTATATGATCGTACATTTGAAACATTTTCAAATAAAATTATAAATAAAATTATGGTCTAACATTTGTATTTATTCAATTCCTTCTATTAGCTCACATTCCCTCTATGTGTATCTTATTCAAATTTTCAATCGTTCATAAAATACTTTTGATTCATCCACTCAAGTTCAAATACATTTTTTTGAACTTGTAGCGGATGACACTGGATGTTAATACAGTTTTTTCAAATATTAATTCAGTATTTAAATTTAATGAAATAATTTTTAGTTTTTTTAGATTTAAGTTGCATTTATCTACCAATAGAGGGCGCCAGATAAACTTAAAAAAAAAATGTATGAAAATTATTTATAAAGGACTTTCTGCAATAGAGTGAAAAAAAGTAGGAATTGACTTCAAAATTTTTTTTTTTTTTTTTATATTACTTGTTTTTGCAATTTGGTGACAGTTAAAAAAATCGTTTGGCTTTAATATTTATTTGCTTACTTCATTATATTCTATTTAATATTTCAAAATGGGTGATAGTCGAAAGGAAACGAAGAACAACATTCGAAAATGGATTATTTATCACCCGTAATAATGGTAAATCACTTTGGAATATCATTAAATTACTATTCTTTGGTACGGTATGGGATAAAACGCTTTAAAGAAGAAAATTGGATCGAAAACAAAGAAAAGGCAAAGGCCATCCGGCAAAGTTAATTCAACGTGATTAAAAATTAGAAAAAAATTGTGAAAAATCCATATTTGGGTGCTGTCAAAATTTCTACAGAATTAACCGTCGAAAAGGTAATTATATCCAAACAAATACATTTAGAGAGAGCAACACACATTTGATAAGACACGAATTTTCAATGCCCTTTTAAAAGCTGTGTGGATTCTGCCAGATATCATACTAAGTACCAATACAACAAAATATTACAATATTTACTAATCTGTAGATATTTTTATCTAGGGCTTGAAGGTCGAGTGACTTTCAATCTGACTAGGTGCCATAGGGTTCGAGTGCCATAGGATTCCGAACCCTACAAACATCTATGGTACCGCCTGACCTTGAACCCGGAACCTGTGGCATCGACGCCAAAGCGCCAATCACTCTGCCATCAAGCCCCAATATTAATTTTACAAAATATTAATACAAGACAGATTAAACAGCAATTGCGTCAGAGAAAACAATAAAGATGACTAAAAAGATAAAAAATCGTCCAATTCCTTCTCTATGTGTTTATCGGAAACATTAACAATAATAAATGTAAATGAGTGCAAGTGATGTGGAGGTGTCGAACCCAAAATACTGTCGGAGCGGAGGCTATTAAACCTCATGAACTGAACTGGTGTCGGAAGGTCCCCCTGATGAGGAAATGCGAATGTGCGGCTAATCATAGCCCATAAAGTGCGGCCGGTGTGACGGGAGGCAGCGGTGTGTGGCGGTGCGTCGACCCCCGCCGGACTCTGAACTTGGGACGGATTTAATTGGACGAAATTAAATACACGGCGCGCATCAGATCGGAACACTGGACATCGACTCTGTCGAAACATCAACGACAGCCGAATCGACATCGGGACATTTGCGGAAGAGTTTCCACACATTTGCATATGGCAAGCACTCTTTAATCTTTAATGTTCAAGGTCACGACTGTGCTGGATTAGCGATTTCGCCGAAATATTGAGTGTCAGTATACACTTATTTCAAAAATTATCTTTACATGTATGAATTCACGGATTCCTTGGAATTGTAATTTCATTTATTATAATTATAGTTCCATGAATTATAATTTCATGAATCTGTCTGAAAGCATTATGGCACATAAATACAAAGGGGAAAAAAATTTAAAGCACTGCATATGATATATAATCGTAGTATGACACAATAAAAATGGTATAAAATGCGACTAAGAGAATTCAGGAAAAAAAGGAATAACTCAGAAAAAATGAAGCCTTACGAATTTAATATGGAATGTGATTTTCCCTAATTTCTACACACATATAACCATGTGTTTTCATGCTGGCAATAACATTGTAGACCACAGTTTGGAGAATTAAGCTCTGCTTTTCAGCAGTGCCGTCTTCAGAGCATTTACATCTCTAGGAGGAGGATGTCTACGTGCAATTGTTCTTTCAAGGTTAGTCCCATAAGTTCTCTATCGGGCTGAGATCAGGAGAATTTGCTGGCCACGGTATTCACTAAATGTCTTCATCGAGATTTGCTCGATGTGGACCAGCCTTATCGTCCATAAATAAAAAGTCAAATCGATATGCACCTCTGAAAAGTCTTACATACGGCTCTAAAACCTCATCCCGATATCTCTAGACAGTCACAGATACGCTGTTGAAAACGTGTAGGGGCATCCGTCCATCGATCGTTATTCCTCCCCATGCCATCACACCTTCACTACCAAAACGGTTCGAATATAACTTCGTGTTCCTGATGTAAAATTTAGAATCACTTTAAAACTGAACTGACTAACTCTTAACTAATCACTGAACCTTGACTGATCAGTAAAGAGAACATGGTACCAATGGTGTTCACTCCAATTCTGGTGTTCTTTGCGCCAATTAAAGTCATCCCTCTTTTGTTGTGAAGACAGTGATACACATAGCCTTGGCTTTCTGGCATAAAAGACCTTTTTCATTAAGCCTTCTGTATACCGTTTGTCGTGATACAGCAGTTCCAGTAGCAGCGCCTACACTTAACTGGCGAGCTGTAGACTTCATGTTATGACGAGCAATTATTGCCAGATATCGATCTTCAGAAGCAGTTATCATTCGTTAGCGACTTTGTCCAGGCTTTCTTACAACAGTTTCATTGTTTTGAAATTTCTTCCTTAATGTAAAGACCGTATGTCTTTAAATACGTTGTTCTGATGCAGCTGGCCAAACAGAGACAGTTAATCTTTATGCCATAAGTAAGGGCTGCACCACTGTCACTCACTTAGCACTACTCAGGGGGCACATGTAACTTGAAGATATGCTACGGAAGCCTGAAACCTTACCTCCTCCCATATAGACCACATTAGACTAGGACCTACGGGTCAAAGTGAAAAATGTTTGAAATATTCAGACATCAGGCTGCATCAGTGATTGGCTGTCTTTGCTTCTAAGCGGCCTATGAGTGGCCACTTCACAGGTACTTCCAAACAAGCCGACTTGAGTCCCTACACACTGAAATCAAACGCTGTATTGCAAAAATTCACTCAGATACTCACTTTGCGCAAAAACGCTTGATTCAACGTCGGATGACGTAAGCCCAGATTTGCATATCAGAAAACGTTTAATTATTTTTGATGGGATAATGTTAATTAGGCTTGTTTGTTACGCATTCCCTGCAAGCATGGATCACATTGATTAGATATATCATTGAGCATCATTATTTTTTGGGTATGTAAAGATAAATTTGGACATGAGTGTAGTTTTAAAGGGGGTACCAAAGATGCATCTCTCTAGATCAAAATTAAAAATATGTATGAACCACAGACGGTCAGTGCCACAGGTTTCGGGTTCGATTCCCGGTTGTGCCATGGATGTTTGTAGTGGTTCGGAATCCACTTTAAGCCGTAGGTCCCGGTCTCATATGACTGTAAGAGCGTGAAGGAGCCAAATCAGATTTCTCTCACCCATATCATTCCCAAACTGTTCTAGGGCCAGTGATATGGTGTGGTATAGTAGTCGCCCTAACGCACACTAGCGGCTCACCTTGCCACTGAGTCACGAGTCAGGCCGAATGAACAGTTACACTGCAATCGCAGTATCCCTTTCATAGTTCACCCTACATTAAGTTGAATCTGTTACAGTGTCATTCCAGTGATGAACGATCTTAGATAAAATTGCTTAACATTCAAACACAACAAGAAATATTTATCGTTTTATACACATTAACATCTGCTGTCTACCTGTTAATCATGTGTAATAATCATGATGCATTGATATTGTATAAGCCTTGAACAATACAACGCCTTGCTAATTTAAAATATTTCTTTTTCATACATTATAACAGCCAGGATTTACCGTGTGTTAAAAACACATTATTAAAAATTGGCAGTGAATAAATTGTCGGGTTTAATTTAAGATATTGATATAACTAATAAATATTTATCTGAAAAATTATTTTTCTAAGAAACCAAATTAGAATCCTTTCCGTATAAATTCAAATAAACAACATTTCTTAAGTCATGCATATACGTGTCGCAAGTTGACATAAATTTAAAAATCAACTAAACTTCGAAGAAATCTGGCATATATAAATAAAAAAAGAGCGATGAACTTTTCCAAATTTCTGAAATGCAAATATTATTTATAGCCACTCAGATGCACAGATATAATTTATTTAGACAGTCGCTCTGTTTCTGACAGACGTGTGATAAAGGCGGAAGCGATGGAAAAATTTACACTTTTTTTATCTTTATTTGTCATAGTTTACAAACCAACCCGTGCTGACTTAATAAACAGATGCGTGAAATATGCATATTATAAATATAAAGTTGTAATAGCTTTATCTTCCGTAAATGGAGGATTCAGTTGAAAAGTTCAGTTGACAAACAAGATAGATAGCTTTTATTTTAACAACAATTGCGGCAAAAATAGCGTTAGGTCTTCTTTTCGTCATTTTCAATCGTTCAAATTTCTCTATGTGATTCTGTGGGTCGTTAAATATTCTAATTTTAATGCAGGTGGTTCATTGTTATATATATAGTATATACTATAATATATATCGATTACCATCGATGTATACTAATAGTATACCTTCGATGGGATGGGTATACCCCTCGACCCAGGGATGGGCAAACTTTTTCGAAAAAGTTTCAAAAAATCGAAAAAAAAAAAAAGTTTGGCGGGCCAAGATAAATTTTCTAAAATTAAAAAAATATTTATAATATTAATAACTATTTATTATTACCGTAATATTTATAATATTATTAACCAATAATATATATACTTTTATTTTTTGAAATATTTTACAAATAACCCAAACAAGCACTAACTACGCAATACTTTTAATAATTTCACCACTATTCACAGCGATACTATGTCCGTAATCTTTCCATACGCAATCAATAAAGATAGAACTCGCGCCAAAAGAAAAGATGCTAGCTGGATCTGAAAATGCGCAGTCTGCCACATGTGAGGTCTAATTCACCTATATTGGATTCCCATATGTGTGCTCCCTGAGAAAGAGATAACGCTTGTTGGCGCCAATCTACAGCTATAACTAACAAAGAACTTTCGCTTTTAACACTTTACCGAATGAAAGCTGTCTGTGCTTGCTATTTCCGTCGATTTATGTTTTGTAGAACGAAAATAGAGAAAGTAAAAAGATCATCAGTCCTTTGATTAAATTTTGTTTTCTTCCTTCTTTTCAAAGTAGAAAAGGAGATGGATATATAATATATAAATGTATATTTCTTTTAATTTGCCTCGGACCGGCAAATTAAAATTCTATCCGGCCCGCGGGCCGTAGTTTGCCCATCCCTGGTATATACCATAGTATATATCGATTATTAGCGACATATACGAATATAAATCTAAATCTTTAAATATTTTTTAACATTTAATAATTGATTGTAAAGATATGAAAACTAATTTTTGAATTACTAAATTAATTACATAATAAAAATAAATAAAATAATATAATTCATTAAACTAATTTTTGAATTTTGTAATGCTAGAATTTGATTTTTGATGTTATTGTATTTTTTCAACAAACAACATTTTTTATTAAATTTGTCACTATTTATCAGATATCTAATACATATCTAATATCTAATATATATCATATCTAATCTAATATATATTAGATATATCTAATATTATTCATATAATTATTGTATGCTGTGACTTAAACTGACTAAAAACGTACTAATGGCATTGTTTAAAATAACCAATAATTTTAGGGAAGTTTAAACAAACAAAAAAATTTTTTTATATAACAAATAAATTTACATGTAATTTTGCATACGATTTTCTCAAAAATCGTTATAAATGTAAAATATATTATTAATAATAAATCCTTTAATTTTTAATAATAGTTTCTAATTAAGTTAAAAATTAAATAAAAATAAAAGTAAAATTGATACAGAATCCCTATATTCTCATAATTCTTTCATATATTCAAAAATAATTCAAGCAAAAAGTTTGCGCTACATGGAAAAATCTGCGTGTTTTATTTGCGTGAACAAAAATTGTTACACATAAGATATCGTTTGAATAAATATATTTATTTTGATTTGTTTAATTTTGATAATTACATTAAAAATTAATTTTAAAAATAGTAGTTTGTTTAATTTATTTTTGTTTTATTCTTAGCTAATGTTACAATCGCAGCATCATTTGAGTGAAATTGCTGTTTCTCTGGGTTTTTTTTTTTTTTTTTTTCTTTTGAAAATATGATCCTCCGAAGATACAGCCATTTAAATCATAAAAAGCTGACGGAAGCAGGATTTTTTAAACTTGATCTGTCAAGTTGTTCCCATTTCCTTGTTTCCAAGTTTCTCTTTTGAAAGCACAACAATAAAAGCAAAGCAAATGTTTGTTTTCAATTAACTCCTGGTATAACAAACTGTTGAAGGTACTAGGGAGATTAATTCAGAAAGATTAATTAAGAAAGACAAATATTCCAAACTTTTAGGCAAAAAAAGGACTTTTTTTCCTATATTTTTACTGTATGTAAAGAATAATATTTTAAAAAAAAAAACTACACCGACTTTATTATTAAATACTTTGCGCCAAAAATTGAAATTAAAAAAATAAAAAACCACATGTAACCGTGCTTTCTCCTACGCACTGGCAAGAGCCCCCTGTGGCGTTCAGAAGAATTAGTCAGTAGGCTTCGAGACTTTCACCCGAGAGGAAGTACATCCCAACCTGCGCGTCCGCTGAGAAACGTTTCCTTTAAAGTCTCTCACCCCAAGAGGAAATATATTTAATTCAATCCTGCGTAATAGTTGGCCTACAGATTCTCACCTGGGAGGAAGTATGTTTCACACACCCTGCGCGTACCTGAGTATTGGGTTTTCGGCTTAGAAGTGCAATCCTTCCACGAATCTATAATTATATTGGTTAAATATGCGGCAATACATAGAGCAACTATGACATTTATTAATAGATTATATATTAATAGCGTTGGTGAGCATTAGAGCTGAGGTTCAATCCGCTGGCGACTATGTTGTAGACACTGCTTCAAAAAACGAGGATGGCTTTTGTGATGTTCAGTATCTTGTCTCGGGGTCGGATTACCTAATGGGAGTTTTCCGCATTTTTCTCGCATAAGATATGCAAATGCGGGATAGTTCCTAAAAAAGTCCTCTAGGAAGGCACTGTTCTCAGACTTCTACCCACGGGTGATTCATCATAACAGAAACTGCCCCCTTTTCCTTACATCCATCAGTAGACTATTTACTCATGGGGTGTCCATCCAGTGCTGCCAGTCACTGAGGATTAGTCACAACAACAAATATTAAAAAAAATATTATAAGGATTATTATTTATGGATTGTTAGATCTGAAGATTAAAAAGTATTAAAACAAGAATTGAACAAGAATCGACCTTTACATTTTAATAAAGCTGTTGTTCATTGCGAATAGAAATATTCAATAAACAAAAACTTTTACTTTACTACTCAAACTAAAAATTAAAAATGTTGTGTGGTTTTATAAAAAAAAAAAAAAAAATGAAAATTTAATATTTTGAAGTTTATAGCCCAAATGATTAAAATAGTCAAAAAAAATAATCTGTTGACCAATATAAAATTTTTTAAAAAAAGGACCTTAAAAAACTTTTAAAAGTAATAATAATTTAAAAACCAATAAAAATGTTTTTAAAAACTTATTAAATCAAATGCACATTTATATATAATAGCAAAATCCGGTAACTTAATCTAGCAACAATCATTCTTGCAACTCAATCTGGCAACAATGTTTCATGTAACCCAATCTGACAACACTGCATTTAAATGTAATTCATAATATTCTAAAATTTTAATCAAAAAAGCGAGCCATTTAGAGTTCCAAAAAAACTTGTTAGAGTTACAAAGTAACAAAATCAATAAAAATTCCATAGAACAAGAGCCCATAAAGAGATTAGATTTCTCATTTGGAATTCTTAACATGAAATATCATTTCTAGATTTCTGTCCATTAGAACTCGAAAAACAAGGAGAAACACCTGGTAATTGCTTCGTCAAGAATTTTTTAGAATGCCATAAAAACATTCAATGAAGAAAAAAAGAACATTCCCTTCTTGAAGAACATTATTTAACGTCCATAACTGTCATATGGATGTTCGTTTTTTTGCAACATTTAACTAGCAAAAACATATCATGCTCATATTTTTGAATTAAGGGACTTTTTTTCTCCGCGCTAAGTTACTGAGATAACAAGCGTGAATTACGCACGGAAAGACAGATGCAGTTCTGGAGTATGAATACAACACCGTATGTTTCCAATTTTGGATCATTATGTAAGATTTACTAACTCGTGTAAGTTTGTCTTTGTAACATGGAAGCCATCTAATACGCGATCTTCGATGGTAAGAAAATGTCTTGTTAAAAAAAAAAACATTTTATGAAAGAAGGGCTTTCTTTTTATTAATAAAAAAAAAGGTTTCCTTCGATTAACACAAGTTCGTGAAAAAAAATAATAATTTGTAGTACGAGTACAAAAGCAATGATAAAAATTACATATGGGCATGATTGAAAAAATTATACTAGTACATCTGACTCGTGGGCCTGAATGGCAGAGTGGCTAGCGCTCTGGCGCTCGATACCACAGGTTTCGGGTTCGTGCCGGCAGGCCATGTTTGTTTGTAGTGGTTCGAATCCACTTTTAAAAAAAGTAGATCCCGGTCTAATAGGATAGTAGAGCGTTGCGGGGACATTGTTACTCCGCGTACGTGGCTTATCTTCAAGTTACACGCTCCCCCTGGGTAATGCAAAGTGAGTACGTTTGTGCGGCGCTTGCCTTAAGGCAATCCAAGGCCAAGCTGTTCAAGTGTTTGCCAGCTGCATTAGAAAGAAAAAAAAAAAAAAAAAGATACATCTGACTCATAATTTTTAATTTGAAAAAAAAAAAAAACTTAGTCGTTTACACTACAATATAAATGTAACTACAATACAAGTAGCGTCAGTATACACTGAAGTGACAAAAGTCATGGGATAGCAATATGCAAATTTTCAGATGGCAGTAGCATCGCGTAGAGCAGGTATAAATGCGCAGTGCTTTCGCAGAGCTTTCATTTCTGTTCGGCTATTCATGTGAAGAGGTTTTGACGTGATGATGACCGCACGACGGGAATTAACAGACATTGAACGCGGAATGTTAGTTGAGCTAGACGCATGGGTCATGCCATTTCGGAAATCGTTAGGGAATTCAACATTCCCAGATCCACTGTGTCAAGAGTGTGAAATTTCAGGCATAAAATCCCACCATGGACAGCGCAGCGGTCGACAGCCTGCGCCTAACGACCGAGACCGGCGACGTCTGCAAGGAGTCGTAAATTTTAACAGACAAGCAACACTGCGTCAAATAACCGCAGAAATCAATGTGGGACGTACAAGGGACTTGTCTGTTAGAACTGTGCGGAGAAATTTGGCTTTCTTGGGCTATTCCAGCAGAAGACCGACTCGAGTGCCTTTTACTGACAGAACGACATCGCTTGCAGCGACTCGTGGGCACGTGAGCATATCCGGTTGGTCCCTAGATGAATGGAAAACCGTGGCCTGGTCCGAAATTCACGATTTCAGTTGGTAAGAGCGATGGTAGGGTTCGAGTGTGCGCAGACCCCACGAAGCCATGGACCCAAACTCTCAGCAAAGGCACTGTCGGCTGAGTGGTGGCTCCGTAATGGTGTGTGGGCTGTTTTTTCATGGAATGGACTTGGATCCTGTGGTGCGACTGACCGAACATTGACTGAAATGCTTATGTTCAGCTACTTGGAGATCACTTTCTGCAGCCATTCATGGACTTCATGTACCCAAACAACGATGGATTTTATGGATGACAATGCGCCATGTCACCGGGCCACAACTGTTCGCGATTGGTTTGAAGAACATTTGGACAATTCCAACGAATGATCTGGCCACCTAGATCGCCCGACATGAATCCCATCGAGCATTTATGGGACATTATCGAGAGGTCTGTTCGTGCCCAAATCCTGCACCATCAACGCTTTCACAATTATGGACGTTCATCGAGACAGCATGGCTCAATATTCCTGCAGAAGACTTCCAACGACTTGCTGAGTCCATGCCACGCGTCGAGTTGCTGCACTTCGCCGGGCGAAAGGAGGGCCGACACGATATTAAGAGGTATCGCATGACTTTTTGTCACTTCGGTGTATATATTGTACATGTATAACTACAATACAATAATGACAATATATACTAGTTCAACGATAATTATGTTCCTAAATTGTTTGTTATGTGAAAAAATATAGATATCATATAAAAAGACTAGATATATAGATATACTACAAAACATATACTGTTATATAGATATTTCTGCTACAAAAAAAAAAAATGCTTCATCTCCAAAAATAAGTTATAAAATAATTCAAATTTTATAATTAAAAGAAAGTGCATATTTAATTGATAATTGCTACTCAAATTTATTACATATTCATATTTCATAATATTTTCTTCGTCTTATTACGAGTCAGCAATGAATGGGGTAAATAGTTTTTAAATGTAACGAACTGTTAACTTGGCAGTGTGTCAATTGTGACATTTCAACAGAAAATCATGAGATGGCAGCATCCCTTTGGTGATCAAATCAACTACCTCTAAATGAAAAAGACATTCTCTCACAACCAACAGCAAAAGTCTCCTGATCCAATATCGCAAGATTTTTGAAGAGCAATTTTTAGTAACGTACATAATGCTTCGAGAGGAGCCAAACTGAAATGTTGACTGTTTATCGTTATTTTTATTTAAATTAAATCATTATGTAAGATTTAATTCATTATGTAAGATTATATATTAATTTTAGATCATTATGCAAGATTTATTAATATGAGTTTGTCTTTTGTAACATGGAAGCCATCTAATGCGAGATCTTTGATAATAAGAAAATGTCTTTTCTTAAAACATTTATGAAAGAAGGGCTTTCTTT